>VZRQ01007125.1:507862-594733 GCA_013397975.1 Machaerirhynchus nigripectus
ATATTACATGTATTACGAATCTTTGTAATGAACTAGCCCCAGACTTCAAAATAGTAGTTAATAGTAGTAGTAGTACTAGTAATAGCAGCAGCAGTATTATTAGTATTAATATTATTATTATTATTTAGGATGTTTTAATGGTACTATGTATAGATTTAAATGATGGATTATATTAGCAGTGTAAACATTCTCAGAGTTGTATCACAGTTGGTTCATTCTGCCACTAAAAGATGAAGAATGTTTCAGTGATTTTCTAATGAAAAAACATTTTCTGTTGATCTCTTTTAGCTTCCACTGGTATTTCTCTGCCTCGGGTGCAACCTGTCAAGAGGAATTGCTCGACACACTTATTAATAGCACTAACAGTATGCCTAATGCGATACAATTAGCAGAATGTAGTAGACTCACCCTGTGACTGCTTCAGGAAACTTGACATCAAATTGTAGCTCAGAACCTTAGAGGCTGTGTGAAACTTATTCAAAAGATATAATTAGAGGGTTTGGTGGGGGGGAGGGGGTTGGTTTGGTTTTATTTTTAGAACACTTAATTCTATTCATTATTGGTCTCTTTTTTCCCCTTATCTCAGAAATGTTGAAAACAGAAGCCAAAACACAAAACAGAAGAAAGCAACTTATTTTCATAGAAAGATAGTAATGACTAAAAATATTTTTCAGATTTAAATCTTGCTTGATAATACTGGCTTGTACACTCACTTTTGAAACTTACCTGAGCTGGAAAGGGCAAAGAATTAATTGCAGCTACAGAAAATAAATAGAAATAATGACTCTCTCGATAAAGATTTTGACTTATTTCTTGCCTGTAACCATTTAGAGACAAACACAAGTGATCTCAGATGATATTTTAAAAAGTTTTAGGGAGTAGAAAACATGGTATGTCTGCAGGAATGATTAGTAACAAAGTTTCCATAAAGCAACAATGAAATCTGAAAAGTATGAGGCAGTGTATGAAAATGGGTAAGTGTATGGGTCAGAAATAAAGTAAGTGGCAGAGCTTTATAGCTTGTTTTCCTATGCTGGCAAAGTTCTCGCTGAGATAAACTGAAAAAACATTTGCTTCAATAACAGGCACACAACTGGAGAATAGGTGAGTGGCTTGCCCATGATAGGTTTTTACCAGACTAAACTAGAAAACACCGCTATAAAAGACTCTGTGGTCCGGGAGGAATCTTTGCTGTTTGTATCTGACATTTAAATGCCAGCTGTCCACAGCTCCCTATTTAATACAAGTTGATGGAGAGTAAGACAGTGGAAAAAAGTAGTGAAAGAAGAAACTATACTGGGAATTGAATACAAGCTGTTCAGACATAATTTGCTCTGGAATTTGGCACTATCTTGGTTTTGTGAAGATTAATTTGTCCACTAAATTAAGCATAACCTGGAGAACTGGAGTAATTTTATCCAAAGTCCAAGTTCAAATTATTTTACTGGAGCTGAAAAATACTGGGATAGAAAACATTAAATTTCTTAAATGCACTGTCAGTAGTCAGTTTATTTGCAACTATTTATTTAATTTTAACTTATTTATCAGTGTAGTCTGCTTTAGTATTTGATTCACCTGCTTCTCTTTCTTTTATATACGCACATCATTTGTTATTTCTGAATATCTTCCCTAAGTGTCTGTAGACCTTTTTTCTATAATACTACAGGTTAAGAGTGATGAGATTTAAAAATTATATCAGTAAGAGCAATTCATAAAATACAAATGTTTTGAGATCTCACTTTTTAACAGCATACATAGATAGAGGAAACCAATCACTCTATTACTGGTAGGGGAGAATAAAGAACCACATCAAAAATTAGTGTCATAGATGTCATTGTTCTAAAGAATAAATATCCAGAAGAGTGGGAAAATCAAAACATATTTAAATGTTTAACTTGTATAAGTAAAGAACAAGGTAAGTTATTACCGTCTGTATCCTGGGGATTTTGTTCAGAAACTCAAAGACCTACTACAGAAGTTGCCAGAATTCCCTTAAAAATTACACTACAGAAGTACCTCCTCTCTTTTCATACCTTGAATGTTAAAGAAAATGAAGGTATTAATGTAATAACAATAGACTTAAAATAATACATACTTTCAATATCATTTAAAAATAGATAAATTATTTCTAAGTGTTTAAAAATACAATCCCATAATTTATTTGTTAAGAATAATTCATCCTATACTCCACAGATTTGACTCTTGGTAAGACTATGTTTTCTTTACATCCTTAGTGTTTAAAAAAATCCATACTGTTTCCTCTTATGCAGCTGTCTGTTCTGCAGCCCTCAGAATTTTTTTCAGAAAAAGGAATCCTGCTCCTGACAGGCAGCCCCTGACCTCAGAATCACACACTAGACTACTATAGTGTTTCTTAAGCTTATGAACAAATATTTTGATATACAGAAGATCCATAGATTTAGCATCTCAGCTGATTCCTACCCTCAAAAATATTTTAAGAATTTTTCAGAAATAGGTTACTTTACCTAAGGTATGAATACGGACTGCTGACCAGCAAAATAATCTACGGGAATTCAAAGGGGTGATATTAATACGTAAATCTATTGGATGAAAATTATTTCTCATTTCTTCCATTCCTAATTCCTCCTCTTTAACAATATCAAAAGGCAAACAAACACTGTGGTGTTATTTGTTCCATGGAGGTTCCTTTGTGCCAAGCTTTTGGTACAAATATTTGACATTTCATCATTAGGAAAAAATCGCAAAAAGCCTGGCCAGGCTTACAAAATAAATTCCAAATTTGAAATTCAATTGATAATTTTAAGAAAATACTTTGGGTTCTGAAATATTTAAGTGTTATCCTTTTAATAAAAATGCTAACTTGATTACTATTGTAGGTAAAAATTTCCTCCATGTTTTGATATGTCTTTTAAAAAAATATTTTTAAATAGAAGTAGAACCTTCAGTGTTTCAATTAATCATTAAATAGCCATACATTTTTCATGTAGTTTATTTCTGCCATTAAGTTACTGTGTCTGTTTCAGTGATTTCCTTTGCCTTTATGACTTTGGCCTGAAATAAATTCCTAAACTCTGAAACTTACTATATTCCACATTCAAGTACATTTTACTTTTTATTGATATAAATGGCTCACCAAAGAGATATATTCCATAGTAATGCACCAAATCATGATCCATGAAGTTATCAAACCAAATTTTTAGTATTTTCATGAACAAATTAGCTTTATGCTTTTAACTTTTTCGCTCCTCACACAGCACTCATCAAAATACATGCACATTTTACTTAAAGTACTTTAGAAAATTTAGCGTCAGGAAATGTCAATATTAATGAGTTATCACCAACAGATGATGAAAACTTCAAGAAAATATAAATAAAATCGAGATCATAAAGCAGCTTTAAAATCCCAAACAGTTGTTGTTAGAGTAATTTAAGTCAGGGCTGCGTAAATATGAGGTATCTTATACTGTGAGAAAATGAAGCGATGGGATAGATGATATGAAAAGTAACCACAAGGTAAGTGGAAGAATGGTTTCCCTCTTTTCTCATTGTCTGTGCTGCAGAAACTCTCATCTCATCTGCACAGTATCTGTCAGTGAAGGTTCTAAGTGACTTACACTGCATCCTGCTTCTTAACAACAGTGTATAATAACAGGCACAGCAATACAGAGAGGCCGAAATACTACATGGCTAACAAGACATTTAGAAGATAGAAAAAAAAACCCCAAAAACAATTAAGAAAGGAAGATGCAACCATTGTGAGAAAATAATTGTATTTATAGAACACAGACAGGAACTAAATAATGGGAAATTAATAGAAATAGAAAAAGAAGAAGGACAACAACAAAACCAGAGAAAAGCAAGCCAGTCTGGCTCAGGAGAGGGAATCAAACGCTGTAAGAACAAGGGAAAAGAGAATTTTGTCTGTCACACAGTAATGAGACTAAGGATTCCTCTATTTCCTCCTGATCTACTTTTATTACTGGCTGCAAAGCAAACTTTGAGAAATTACATTTATTATTTTTCTGCAAGGACTGTCTCTGGACAAGCATAATATTCTTGTTTTCCTGCCCACCATTTGACAGCATAGCTGTCACACAGACACTTTTGGGCTTCAAGGTAATCCCGTGGGTGTTCTGTGACGCAAAAATTGTGCTTTGTGAGAGGGAATATGATTGAAAGACGTGCTATGACTATGCTTAAGCCCTTGCTTCACAGCAAGAATGGTTGCAATTGGAAAGCACTCGTGCAGGTTTTCTTGCCCACACACACCTTCTTGCCCCTCCTGCCATCCCAGTTGCTCAAGCACAATCAGCTACAGCAGATTGCCCAGGACATTGTCCAGCTGGGTACTGAGTATCTCCAAGGATAGAGAATCTGCAGCTTCACTGGATGGCTTGTTCTGGTGTTCTACCACCCTCGCAGTCAGAAGTTGTGCTCTTGTATTCATTCAGGTGAATTTTCATGTGTTCTAATTTGAGACTCCTGTCACTGGACACTGCAGAGAAGGATCTGATTTCCATATTTTTGTTCCCATTAACCTGGTTGTGTCTGGGATAGGATGAATTTTCTTCCTGGTAGCAAGTGTAGTGATGCATTGAAGATTTAATATGAGAATAATGTTGATAACACACTGAAAACTGATGTTTTAATAGTGTCTTACCTTCAGTCGAGATGTTCTCAGTTTCCCATGCTCTGACAGTGAGGAGATGCACAAGAAGCCAGGAGAGAGCATGGCCAGGACAGCTGACACAAACTGGCAAAAGGGATATTCCATACCACAGAATGTCAGTATATTAACTGGGGGGAATTGTTGGGGATCCATAAATTTTTGCTCAGGGACAGGCTGGGCATTGATCACTGAGTTCTGAACAGTTGTATTGTGCATCACTTGTTTGGACTGTGTTTTATTTCTCTCTTTCTCTCTCTATTCCTATTATGATTGTTATTGTTTATATTATTGTTGTTATGTTTTCCTTTATTTCATTTATTTACCTATTCTTAACACACAGATTTTATCTTTTTTTCACGATTGTACTACCCATCCAACTGGAGTGGGGGGTATGCAATGTTGGGTTTTTTGTTTGGTTTGGTTTAGTTTGGGATCTTTGTCGGTTTTGTTTTAAAAGCAGGCTTATTCAGAGACTGATTGTTCATTAACATATGAAGGGAGGTGAGTAATGAAAATAAACAAAAACTTTTGCCATTCTTGCTATATATATAGAGGACTGCAGTTTCCAACATCATATGAGTAGAGTTAACCATCTGAATTTTTAATAAAAAATCCTGGTAAAAAAATGGGATAAATTAAGTATTTAAGCTGAAAATGGAAGCTATTGCTTTCCTTTTATCATTTTTTAATAGGTCCTTTATGCTATCAAATTCAGTGCCACTATATTTTCAAAAGAGTTGAAATTAAATATCTGGATACTCAGAGTCCTCATCTGAGGCCAGATTTTGTCAGTACAACTGTATAACTAGCGAAGTATTGGGTGGACAACTGGCAAATGGGTGAGTCTCGAAGAGTTACAGTGAATGGTGTTACATCAGGCTACCATCCAGTCATCAGTGGGGTTCTCCAGGGCACAATTTTAGGGCCTGTGCTTTTTAATGTTTTTATAAGTTTTCTGGATGTGCAATTTGAATGTACCCTAAGTAAGTTTGCTGCTAATAGTGAGTTAGAAAGGGCTGTGGGAATCCCTTGAGGGTAGAGAGACCTTACAGAGGGATCTGGGTAGACTGAAGGGCTGGGCAACAACCAACCATATGGAGGCGTAATCCTGGCTATAGATACAAACCAGGGGACAAGAGGCTTAAGAACAGCCCCCCAGAAAGAGATGCGGACTTCCTGGTCAACAGAAAGCTGAATATGAGTCAGCAGTGTGCCTTGGCAGCCAAAATGGCCAACCATGTCCTATGGTGCATCATTGCAGCCAGGCAAGGGAAGGGATTGTCCCACTCTGCTCTGCTCTGGTGTGGCCTCAGCTTGAGTACTGTGTGTAGTTACAGGCACATCAATATAACAGGTGTGTCCAGAGTATGTCCAGAGGAGGGAGACCCAGATGGTGAAAGGTCTTAAAGGCAAAATTTAGGAAAAGCAACTGAGATCACTTGGCTTGCTCACCTTAGAAAAAAGAAGGTTGATGAAGTACAACCTCACCAGTCTTCAACTTGCTTAAGGGGGACGTTGGATGGGGAGATGTTCATCTCATCTCTCTGGTGACCAGCAATGGGATACAAAACAATTGCATGAAGCTGTGCTAGGGGAAGTTCAGATTGGACATAAGGAGAAGGTTCTTCACTAAGAGGATGGTCTGTCACTGGAAAAGGTTTCCCATGGAAGTGGTTACAGAACCAAACCTGTTAGAGTTCAAGGAGCATCTGGATGATGCTTTTAGTCATATGGTTTAGTTTTAGGTGGTCCTGCAAGAAGAAGGGAATTGGGCTAGATGATCCTTGACCCTTATACAAAACACCTTGAAAATGGTATGGTCCAAGCTCATTTGAAAATATTTTCAAAGCATTACATTGAAAATAATTTTTCAGACCAAGATTCTGCATAAAATTGAAATCTGGCATGGAGAAACAATTACTTTACAATAATACAGGCAATATTTAGAAAAGTACACTACTCTGCTTCCTTGCACAACTAGGTAAAAGGTACAGAGGGTTTTCCACTAATGTCCTTTGGCTGCTGTGAATGAATGATTTATTAGAGAATTATGCCTATGAGAGTGAGAGTCAGAAAGATTACATGTCACATATCTCATGTTATATTTGCACTTAATCTGCCTCATCCTACTGCATAATTTATAACTGAAGACTTAACCAGTGAATAATGTTGTAAAGAGCTGCAGTAAAATAAAATTTAAGCTGTCAAAATTTGTTATCAAATTAGTGTAGGAATAGGGAAATAAATCACGTGATATGTAATTCATTAAGTCAGTGACAATCCAAATGAGTGAAAATGTCCATTCAGTCATATTCTATGGCATCACAGTAAAAATGAACCAAAAATCCTCAAACCAAACCTAAAAAGTTTAAAATCTAAAAATACTAAAATTATGTAGGCATTGCTTTCTGATACTGAAATGCAATTAGAGCTTTTATTTTACAGATAAGGGAAACTACATAAGTAATTGTAAATCAAGTTGGTACTTAACACTGTTTTCAACTCTCTGTCTAGCCAAAGATTAATATACATTTTGTTTGTGGCTCATGAACTCCAATTTATACTTTTCAAATCTTTCAGTATAATAATCACAGGGGTAATTTATAATCAGCTATATCATTATTCTACTAAATGAGGTATTGAAACTCAGCAGCTGTATGAGAGTCTCTTATTCATCTACCTTCAGTTTTTTAATGTTTCTGAACACCAAGAATAAGAGAATTTAAATCAAAGATAGTACATGAACAGGTGTTTTTAGATCAACTTTATCATAATCAAGAACACCCAATGACATGCTCACCTATCAAAATTTGCTAGTTCAAATTTGAGAATAGATATTGTGAAGTCTGAAAAAGCTAAATTTCAAGAAAAAGGTTTAGAAAAAGCAAGTTTCCACTTCAGATTATAGAATAATATTCTGTTTTGTGTGACTACCCATTCTTGCTCGCTTTTTGTGAACGTGGGTAAAAGATAAGGGTACTGGTATATACAGTTTTCTAAAACAAGTTCACCAGTCAAAATATGTGAATATTTGCTGAGAACAAATAGCATGACATTCTTCTTTATGAGAAAAGTCTCAAAGAATGGGCTATCTTTATAAATAATCTGCAGTATTAATGACAGTATATGCTTTCAAGATCTTTATTTTAATTGGTGGAGAGAATTAGGATTGATTCTGTAATCTATGTAGGTATATTTCTAAGGGGAAATTTTACTTTAGAATTGTAAAGTTTTCTATACTGACTGTAAAAGTGAGTTCAAACAAATAGTTTAAATGTAGATTTTTATTTGGTGAAATTTTGTCATAGGTTGTCAATCCACACTTCAATTGGTAATTGTAATTTCGCCCTGTTTTTCTTCATTAACTCAGCCAAATTTTCAAGATTGGTTCAGCTTTGCCTTTTCTGTATTAATTTTATCCCCTGTGATTTTTACTGCCACAACATTGTGGAAATAACGTACTCTCATCTTCCATCTGGTATACTTCTTCCATTGGAGCAGATTTTATTCTGTTGTATTTTATACCTTAACTGTTCCTCATGCTTTTTCTTTCTCTTAGACAAATTTTAACTTGATTAACTGGTTAGAAACCAATAATCATTACAAATAAGCAACATATATATATATTCCAACTCAACAGCACTGCTGATTGACAATTACTGTAATTTAAAGTAGATGGCATCTAAAAATCTATTGTCAAATACAGCCTTCAACTGTCACATCATAAAGGGATTTCAACATACTGCCTGATTCCTTATTTAGCCTTTATTACAAAAAAAATATCACTAGCTGACAGTCTTTCCACCTCCACTTGCCAAGAAGCAAAATTGATAATTTTCCAGCCAAAGGGAGCAATTTTTCGTTACTTTAGAAAAATTTTTCCTCTCATGGTATTTTTGTTCTGAAGAAAGTATTACAGGTTCTTATTGATTTCCTTCCTCAATGGCATGTAAATTAAAGGGAAAGGCCCAGCACAAAGAAAGAAAAAAGTTTCTTTTCCACCCTTCCATTTTTTTGTTTTGAGTATCAAACAATTTGGCCTGAATCCATCAGAATTAATGAATTCTCAGCTGTTATTATTTATTTGCTTGTTGATTTATTTAAATCTGGTGTCTCCTAGTATATCTGCCTTACCAGTGTTTTCTTTCAGTGTCCAAACTGATAACAAAAGAGGTCCAAAACACTGGTTGCCTTGGATCTATTTTGGTTATGGATAGCATCCCATGTGACAGATTGGAACTGTATTAAAAATTGTCTCAATTGGGAACAAAAAATATTAAATAGTTTTCATGAGCAGTGATCTAGCAACTGAGCTTGTGCTTTTTTACTTAGCAGTAAAAGTACAGTATCTCCTTCCATTTTGTGTTTTAATTTCAAAAGATATAGTTTGTCATATTCTGGCATAAGTATTTTTTAGTGTATATCTGCTATTTGTGTCTTTTTCATACTTGCCTATTGTTATTCAGCATTTAACAAGAATATTTTTCACATTTTACCTTAGTTGTATTGAATTTTTATTTAAACTATTTTCAGCATCACTTGTCTCCTAGAACTCTCTCTGAAAAGAGAACAAAACAAAGTGTCTGTTTCAATATTCAGACATTTTTTTTCCCCATGTTCATATTGAACATCTGCAGAAACTTCTACACACTGTTAGACAACACCTATTGTGGGTATACTGATGAACATGATGTTTTGTTTTAATTTAAGTGGAACTAACTTCCGAATTAATATTTGGATCCTGATATAGCTACATAGAGGCATTATTTAAGTTATTATCTCAGTTCAATTTGTTTCTGGGTGTCACATTTTAATTTATCCCCCCTTCTTCTTCCTCACCCCCTATATATATGTATATGTATTTTTTTTTTTAATTAGAGACAGTATTTTTAAACCTTATAATACTGGCTTAAAAGTGACCTTAACACTTACTAGAGAAATATGTTTCGTAGTAGGCTGTTTTTTCCTCTTGTCTTTCACCACCCAGCTATGATGTCAAATCAGCCTGGAGGTGTGTTAGGTTGTCAGGTTTTCTAACTAAAAACTACTCTGGATTTTGTTGACACAGTGCAGTGTTACCCAAGGGGCTTTCAACAAGCCCTTTTTATACACTGGCCATTTTGGAATGTGTCTGTCAGCTAATCCTTCATGCATGAAACCAAAGAAGTTGCTAAAGTTTGTAATATTTTAGTTAGCATATTAGAAGAAAAATATGCATAAAACAATATAAAAAATGCAATTTGTTCTTTAAACCTGACATTCTTTTTTTTAATATACATATTTCACTTGACAGATTCAATTCTGACATTAGTCAGTATTCCACCCCCCCATTTGCCTCTATGACCCTCAAGAAACATTTTGTATTTAAATATTCAATTGAAATTTGCAAATCAATTATTATAAGTTTATATTCTTCTGTTTTTTCTGTTAAGATGAGAAAGAAGAAAGCCCATTAAACAACAAGAGAGATAACACAGACTTTGAGTTATCAATTAGTTCTTAAATTTAGACAGAGATGGAGCACTTCTGTATTGATAATTTTACTGATTTGAGTTCAGACTCCTGAGTTATGTTAGATGAAATTATGTTAGCCTCAATTTGTAATGACAAGTGCCAGTTTTTATTCTTTTGTATGATCACATAATGCAGAAACAGAGGTTGCTTCTTTCTTTTTTTCCTTCTGAAAGTTAATATCAAGCTTCAGCTACAGTTATATTTGAACTCCACTTTATTAAATTACTTCAACTTTATGGAACTCAGCTGTCCTTACAAAAACAACTCAGTACACTTTGTTCAGGTATATTTTTACATTACAAGAATACAGAATTAGATTATTTCCATTCATTATAAAGTTTACTTATTTTGACTTGAACTTCCTATGTCTATTTTAAATTTATTAAACTGAAAAAGAGATATCTGCATATAATTGGAAAGAAAGACTAAAAAACAAGCCCAAACCAAATCAAACCAAAAAACTATTCAGAACAAGCTAACTTCATACAATACTATTACAGTAACTTTTACAGGATTAGACGATCATCTATGAAGATATTAATCCATTTTCTCAAGGCAAGTACAGTTGAAAATATCCTGAGATCTCTGGGAAGTAATTTGGCTCCAAATAAAGCAGTTACATTCTTCCTCTAGAGAGCTGCTAATAACAATGGGACTTTGTCAAGGATGTGTGGGGTTAGTCAGTCCATCAAAGTCTTTTTCTGGCAAGCAAATTATTGCACTTTTAATCACTGATTGGAACACCAGAGCACTTAGAAAATTAGAATTTAGTCCACATCTCATTGTTATTAATTTTGTTATAGTGAATAATAATAATCCCCTCCCACATTTAACTGTGCATATTTTAGGTTTTGCTGCAAGTTCCAGATATCACTTTTGATCACATTTAATTATTTTTTTTTAATTTTTGGTCCAAACAAGCTTAAATCCTTTGTGGGGCTAAAGACAAAGACAGCTCACCAAGGTAAATACACAACATCTAGGATTAATTAATTTTCACAAGATGAGTTTTGCCACATGACAACTATTACAGGAACCCCTGAAGCTGTGAAGTGCCTGGGGTTTAGACAGATAACATCAGGTCAGATGAATCCCAACCTGACAGGTTTTTCTTAGGGACCAGTGAACATGAGCTAAAGGTTTAATTACAGGATATACAGCTTATTATAATTCATGTCTGTCTAAATAAAATCAGATCAATGTTTTATTAATATCTAATTATGAAAAGGTATTTTCACTTACAGAAGTGTGAGAAAAAACAGTAATTTTAAAAAGAGCAAAAATGTGCAATTTGTTCAAATTAAGAAAAACTTTGAGCCGTTTTGGTTTTTGTCCTTAATATGTAATTTTTTTTTCTCCTTTAAAAGTTTTAGAGTGCCTTAATATACCTAGCCGTTATTTTTAAACATGACAAACACTCTAAATATCTTAGGACTATGTGTTGAAACATGTTTTTAAATTGCATCAAGCTTTTTTTTTTTTATCTCTTGTTAAATAATTATTTTATGTACCAGCAACTACAACCTATCAACAAATATATAAATAAGAATGAAAATTACTCTCGCTTTCAAGGAATTTATGGGATTAGAAATCAGATTTAAGGGGTTGACACGGTATTCTAATAGATTTTGGATTTTTTCTTTTTCCTTAATTTTTACACATTTTAACTTTAGGACTATGGTGATTTTCTTAAAAAGGTGTATTTTTATAAACTTAAACAACACAACCAATAAAGTAAGAAGAAGGTAGCAAAAAAAGTCAGCTCTATTATAAAACACAAATTAAATAATAATTTAGTTTCTTTAATGCGTGCCAGTCTTTTGGGCTTTTAATTTTCATCTTTAGGTGTGTGAAAAGAACAATTAGTCCCCAAGATTATTTAAAAAAATTAAAATACATTTCCCTTTTCAGTGATTTATTGTGATCCCTATACTGGTAATGTGAATGAGCATTTTAAGGTCACTTAAAGACTCACCAGTGAAGTTATCAGCAATAACAGGTTTAATATAAAAGTGAAAGTACGACAAAGTTCCTTGGCAAGGTTCACTCTACTAACTACCAGATGGTTAAAACACTATGAGGGAAAGCAAACAAAAATCCAGAATCAATCCATCTAAATGAAAATGAAGCAAAAACTATCTATGCATAGGCTTGGGTGGGCAAGGAGGGCAGGGAGACAAAAGCATAGGAAAGGGTAAGGATAAAATAAATATGGCCTAAAGGCCCAACAGCACTTAACTTACCTGAGCTTAAACTCAACAGCATTTAACTTAATCGATAAGTTAATTTAACAAAGGATTAATATAGAGTTTATCACAACAGTAACTTAGTTACAGGCCTAACTTACAAATCCAAAGTAGTTAAGAATCTAGGAGAGCAGCATTCCTAGTACGTGTGATACATCTTCACACTCACATGCACACAGACATAAAGAATTTGTACAAAATATCTGTGAAAAATTCCCCTTGAATTCAGTGCAACACTCACTTCAGATGCCTCTGCCTCTTCTGAACAGGCAAAAGAGTGGGAGTATCAGCTCAGGATCCATCATCATTCAGCAATCCTCTGAGTACAACACACGAGAATTTTCTGGCTCTGAGACATCCCACTCAGAGGGACTTTGCTGGTCACAGCTGCTATGGTCCAGGAGAGCTCAAAGGGTCTCATTTGTGACCACTCTTTACAGGGCACCAAGAGAGTGGGTTATAGTCACAAAAATTTTTTATCCTGGCTGCAATTCAGTAAGTTTCAGTAAGTTTTTTGGGTAAGTTTCTTTGAAAGTTTGATAACAAAAATACTATTCCATGTGGGTTGATATTCAGGAAAAAAATAAGTCTCCAAGGCTGTTCCTTATGAAACAAGCAGGAGCTTTTAAGACAACACGAGTGCCTGAAAGCAGACCATGCTTCTGAAAAGCTCAAGAGGAGCTCAGCCCAGGTGCTGCTCATTAAGGCTGAGGCCTAATGAGCATTTCTTAGATAACAGTGTCACCTGGGAGGGGAGGGATGCACCGACACAACTGGTCAGATATTTGCCTCATGTCATGGTCTGGAACATCACAGACACAGCTGCTGTTCTAGAAGTTTCTAAGATGATGAAGACAACTATAGTTCATATGGGACATAGGCACCTAAATTTACAAGACACCTACCCCCTAGCTGAACTCAACATGAATCTCAGAATAAAATCTTGACAGCCAGATAAACATAGACATACACTTGAAATTCTGTTGCTCTTTATTGTTCTTTATTCTGCTGGGGAATCTGACCTCCTTAACCTCCTTAACCTTCCAAAGAAGGTTCCAGAAGTTTTCTTCAGGTCCTGTGCCTTACCTGCTGCACTAGGTGACTAAAAAATCCAAAAATGCTGGAAAAAAAGAATATCAAACACATACACATATATAACAGACCTATGTTGTATTTGAAAAACACAGAAAGCACAGGGATCTCACAGCATCAATGTGTTTCAATCAGTTTAAGGTTGGGAGCAATTCCAATCCTCTTACCTAAAAGGACACATTAGAATAGGAAATGTTTCATAGAACAGCAAGAAAGATTGATAAAACTAAGATTTGCATATGGCATATTGAATAGTCTAGATCTTTTCAGCCTGGGAAAGGGAAATAATAACAAAGTTATAACAAAGTCTAAAAGTTTTAAATGGTAGAATTAAAGCATACAAGACACCTCTTCTCAGGCTTTTCCAATAAAAGAACTCCAGCCACCAAATCAAAGTCTGGGATGCAAAGAAGAAGGTGGTATCATTTCATGAAGAGAATAGCAGACCTCTTTCTGCTTTGCAAAGGACTTTGTTTATGCTGGGAATTTAAAGAAGCTCGAGGAGAAGATAGACTGGACTAATGGTTGGAAGAGATATCCACTGTATGTTTGTCAGCTAGAAAAGCTAAATGCTAGAAAACAGAACATGAAACAGTCAGAAGCTGAAAGAGTATTATGAGGAAAATCTCACACAGCATTGCCAAGTTTTTAGCTTTGCTTGAACGTCTATTTATGGACACAGTTCGAAACAAAGTATGATGCATGAACAATATGTATGAATCACAACTCACGGTTTAATGCCATTCTTCCTTTCAATTCTTTGTTTGAATTGCAGATGGAGTAATTCCTTATCTTTCATCCCAGTGTCGTAGGCACAATCATCTTGAAGATGATATTTTTTGCTACTTTCTTGTCTCTTGGCAACACTACTAAGAATGAACCAGGCAATAGAGAGAGAGTATTAACCTTGTAGATTGATTTAGATTGATACATTTGACAATTAAGAATTCTGGACTTCCACTTATGTTACCCAGATGTATTTAAAAGTCATAGAAGAAAAGAAGGTGTGACTTGCAAAAGAGCTGTCACAGGACCCATTTACTGAATCACAGAAGGATGAGAAGCACCTGTCTTAATAGATACTGTCTAGAATTTCTCAAAAGCTGTGGCTGAGATTCTATAATGAATGTTTAAAGTACCATAGAGCATAAGCCTAAAATTAAGAACCAGAATCCACTTGCTCCCCTTCCAGAAAAATACTCTACCACTTAAGCTACAGAGCCTGTTCCATTTTTTTTTAGCATATGATTTTGAGCTATTTTCTTTGACTGCAGCTAATTTACTAGCATGTCTCTACCTCTTTTGTTCCTTTTGCTCTTTTTCCTGGGTAAAAACTATGTGTAGCCCCACAAAATTTACAGGATGTTCAGCCTAGAAATGCCAAATTCTGAGTCAGTGATGTAAATTTTCAGTTGGTATAGTCAGAATTTTCCACAATGTTCATCACATGTATAAAAAGAATTAAAATGTAAATTTATTTTGTAAAAAAACGTAGACACAGGAGAAGGTTGCCCAGAGAAGCTGTGAATGTCACATCCCTGCAAATGTTCGAAGTCAGGCTGAACAAGACTTCAAGCAAGCTGATTTCATAGAGGGGGTTCCTGCCCACTGCAAGGGGCACTGGTAATAAACTTTAAAGGTCACTTCAAATGCAAACCATTCTATGGTGCCATGATTCTGTGATTCTATTGCCTGACTATGGCTTTCCTAATTAGCTCACACAGATGAACCACGATACTAGGAGATAGTCAGTGTTCAGAGTTCTTACTGAGGAATTTAATCAATTTAATCTTAGAGATAAACAGCGGAGGTTTCTCAGGGTCCAAAAAAAAGGTGGTATATGGCAAGTTAGAAGACAGATGTTAGTATACAAAATGAAATGTCAAACAGGTGTAACATCTAGAGAGAGGAATAAATGAAGAAGAGAACATCAGGCCAGACAGGGAAGTTGTAAAAACAATTCTCCACTGCTCATAAAATTAAGCAGCACTTTGGTGAACAACAGGACTCATAATTGAGAGTTCTACAAGTATCTAAGCTGGTCAATGAAAGCTAAATTGAATATTTGTATATTGCCATGTGACTTCAGAGTAGACATAGGGTAAACTTTATTAAGAAAAATAAAATATTTTCAACAAGAATTTTTTTACATTTAAAAAATTGTTAGTTCACAATGCTTTTGTGAACCTTTCCTATTAATACAAGACTTGCTGAACACAGAGAGTGTTTCAACAAGTATTTCTTAGGCACCTTTATGAAAATTGTTCGTGATTTTATCGAACAGTAAATTCTGACTACATATTCACCTGTAATATTCAGAACTTGAAACACAGATTCTATTGCATTTCACAATAAAACTCCAGAGGATAAAGAAAACAAATATCTGACTAACAAAATTCTCTTTCCCAGAAGTAATTCTGTGTGGGCAGTCTTTTCACAGTATTTTCATTAAAGTCAGTCAGTAGTCCACCTCGGCAGAGAAAAAAAAATTTAAAAAATTCCAAAGTACATTACAATTTTAACCAGTATTTTAATCAAAATGTCTATGGACTTTAGTGGAATTTATGAGTAATTTTTGATTAACATGTATAATTTTGACTGCTTGTAATTTTGAGCTGCAATCTGCTTGTGAATGTGTCAAGATGATATACAAGCATTGAAGTCTACTGAGTTCCTATTTAACTCTTCTTAAAAAAATTTCCACGTGACTCAAAAAAAATCACAACTTATTTATGATTTCATATATTTGTATTTTGGTTTGATTCATATAACCTAAGGTTTGTAGAAATATTTTCCAATGACTTATCATTCTGTAGTGCAGACTCAAGTTCAGCTTGCTTGTGCTTTTTTACCAGAACAATTACTTTGCAGTTCATAGAAGTAGCATATATAGAGATTACTCTGTAAGCAGTGGGGGATTATTCTCATTTCTCATTTTAACATTTTTTTCCACAAATGCATACCCAGTACTTTACGACTTCAAGAATAAAGCAGTCCTCAAAGCATTAAAAAACGCCACCACAACAAAAATAATCAAAACACAAAAAGCCCTAACAGACTTTAGAAGATTCTGCACATCCATTCCTTTTGGAAGGAGTGAACTCTCCATGGCTGAAGTGAGCAGCTCTGGTGACAGCATGATGTGCAGCACTCTTTTGTTGAACAGGTCACTCTTCCCCACAGTACCCTAAGCCACTCAGTCCACCACTTCCTTGGTTGATTTTGCATCCTCCTCCTCCTTCCCCTGTTTTGTTCCTAGTTAAAAAACTTCCATCTCTGACTGCTGAAAATGCTTTTCCCCTACAGGTGGATCTTAGGTCTCCTTCTAGCATGCCTCAGTCCTGGAAGGCGCGATAGTAAAACCCAAATCTCTTTTGTTGACACAAACTCGCAAACTTTGCAAACAGATGCTGACACACAGGATAAATCTACTCCTCCTCAAGCCCTTCACCTGCAGCATTAGGCTCAAGTAGGAAACCATTCTTGCTCCTTGTCCCTAGAGCCAACGACCATATGTGATATGCGCCAGGTCTTCCCTGGTATTATTGTTGGTGCATATATAGAAGAGTATTGGGGCATTGCAGTCCAAAGGCCAGATGAGTTTTGGCAGCCTCCCCACTATGTCCTGGGTTCAGCCTTCTGGCAAGCAGCAAAATTTCTGGACAGCTGATCAAATCAGCAAATATGTACTGCATCTCTTTGAACAGGGACTCTGCAACACTGTCACTCACCACTTCCTTCTAATGCTGCTGCGGTCTGAAGCTCAGCTGGTTCAAATGCTTTGTTGGACACCTGGTCCAGCCCCTCCTGTGAAACTGGGGCACAGGATTTCATGTGTAGATGCAAATTTGTCACTGGTGCTTATTGCGTTTTACTGTGGGAATATTGATAGGGTTCTTTTCATTAATAGTGATTGGTCTAACTTAAAAATGTCTCACCTACTCAGACTTAGGGAACAATGTATCACATGTAGTTGCAGTTTATGTCTTACACCTCTTGCTCCGCTAATTCACCTCTTGTTGGTTTAGACTCCCCCCATTCCGCCCTGAGCATCTAATTAATATAAGTATATTTTTCTTAGCAAGTAGGTAAGTAATATAGAAACCTAAAATCATGGTAAATAACCACTAAATAAATAAAATCATAGAATAATCTGAGTTGGAAAGAACCCATCAAGATCATCAACTCCTGTTCCTCACCCTGAGAATAACACCATGTGCCTGGGAGCATTGCCCAAACACTTCTTGAACGCTGTCAGGCTTGTTGCTGTGATCACTTACCTGGGGAGCCTGTTCCAGTGCCCAACCACCCTCTGGGTGAAGAACCTTTTCCTGATATCAAATCTAAACAGGATATTTAGACTACTTGATGTTTAACCTTAGAACTTCCTGCTTGTAATTTTGTGGCTTAATACATAGTATTAATCAGGCATGTTATTACATTAATTTTTAATCATCAGCAATTTCTAATCAACTATATCTTTGTACTTAGCAAAAATTGCAAGTTTAAGTAGCGGTGGACTACTGGGGTAACTTGTGTGGGAAGAGACAGTGAACTGTCAAATGACAGTCACATCCCATTCCAGACAGCTCAAACTGCTTTTAGTTGCCTGTCATGCACCAACACTTCAGAGCATCAGACAAGCACACAGCACCCATACTCAGACGTATTTCAGAAATAAATTTGAAACTGCTGGGGGCTGGAGACATGCTGCACATTTTTGGGGGTCCTGCTGCAAAAACACTCAGGGAGGAGAAATCTGAAGCCAAAAAGGTCAGATCTTCTTTTTTTCATTTATTCCCCTATAAAAGATTCAAAACATATGATGCATTGGCTTACTCAAAAATAAATATCATGGTACTTATCAGCATGTACAAACTTCTGAATTCAGTCCAAAGTACCCTCTTAGCCTACCTGTTCCTCAGATTTTTTTCTTACAGATCATGAAGTACAAAGGGTACTTAAAAAACTGTATCCTCCATGTGATTCTGTAATTCCTGTTTGTTACCTCATTTTCATTCATATGCTTCAAGCATTTACCATGATATTAAATATATTTGCAAAATTTACTTGTATGTATCATTCACATAAGTTGTACCAGCAAAATATTAAGACAGTTACCTTCTAAATGTCTGAGAATACAAAATATGGAAGTGTTTTTATTCATTGATCAATGAACATCAGATTTAATAGTTTGTCTTTTTTCCTCCATTGTCAGCTCTCAGGCTTTGCTTGAAAAAATTGTATTGCCAGACTGCAGAAGTTTCACTGTTAACACGTACAACAGTTTAAAAAGTTTCACAAACATATGAAAAAATAGTTCCTCCATCTCTCTGTCTCTTTCATTTTTATTTTTTTTCAAACACTTAATACACTTCAGTGATTCTTCCTTCCTTAGACCTTTTTCAAAAGGCAGGTAAGAACTTTCTCAGAAACATGTTTTCACAGGGAAATGTAAACAGATTTGGAATTAAACATGTTTTCAAAGGAAATTGTTTCAAACGTAAAAGTTATTCTATACTTGGTTAAGCTACTTTAATCTATAAAGCAATACTGTTATCACAAACTCAGTCTGAGATGTTTTAGTGGGAGATTAAAGAAAGTTCCTTTGAAATTAGAATGGATACAGACTTTCCATGCTGAACATTTGATAAATTCGTGGATGTTAATTACATACTTGTTAGAGAATAAATTTGAAAAGTTTTGTACTTCAGTTTATCTGTCTGCATTTGGCTTTCTGCTTCCAGCTTTAAAAAACATTAGATTTGTGTTCAACCACCAGTTTTTAAACTACCTTTAACCTCATACATAGTCTATTGTATTTGTGATTTTCTCCTCTCTTTTGAAAGGACTCTGTTATGAAAGTACACAAGAGTCTCAATATCTTATATGTCCCATGTGAATAACTTTTTATTTTGTAATAGCATCTTATATTTGGGAAAAGTAATTTTTTTTAACTTGTCTATTAGCTTGTCTTTTCAGCTTTTCTATTTCCATGCCTATGTTGTTCCCAATAAAATTAGGACTAGATGAAGAGAAAAAAATCATCTATGAGTTTGTCATATGAAAATGTTTTAGTAACTCAAGAACTGGACCCATTGTAGCACTTCAAACACTGAAGTGAAATGAATTCTAGATTGAATAGAGTTCAAGAATACACAAATTCATTCATCTACCTACAGAATATGAGCATAAGATACTATTGACAAAAATTTTCTAAGGGGAAGTCTGGATTTCCTCAATTTGTAGGCTATTGTTGAATTTTTACTCCAGAAAAAAAAAACAAAAAAAAGAGAAGCAAACCCAAAAAATCCAAAAAACACAGAAACAAAGAAACTCACCCCAAACAAACAAAACAACAACAAAACCAAACCAAACCAACCAACCAAACAAAAGCAACCACCAAAAAACCCCCCAAAATAGAACAAGGACCTGGAACCCATCACACTTACAGTGCTGCTTACCTCCCAGTTGTGCTTTTTATAAATGCTTATTCAAGGATGATTTCCTTCTGCTGTATTAGAACAGACACTGACCAATATTTGTGATGAAATTCTTTCATCTCTGCCTTTTTTTGGATAATGTCTCAGGTGTTTCTTCCATGAAACACTATCAAAGGGTCAGTGCTCCTCTACCTGACAAATTGAATTTGTTGTTAGTAGTGGATATGTCTCCAGATTATTTGAAGTCTACGTGTTCATAAATCCACTTCCTGTCTTTGCCCTGTGATAATAATTTATCACAGATCCCATAGATATTCAAAGGCTTTGGAGAACAAGTACGTTTTAGAGTTACAAATTCCGTGGGCTTGGGTCTATAGAGAGGTTTTGAAATTCCGGCTTTATGCTGTAGCAAGTATTGAACACATATTCCTGTTCTATTATACTGCATAAGAGGTTGTTACTACTGCTGCTATCACGAGGAGATGAACTGGAGGATGAAAGGAAGAGTAAAAACAGAGAGAAGGAGAGTGGTGGCAGCAGGTGCTGCTTCCCATTTTGCCATCAGTTTTCACTGGCAGCAACAGCGTTCCGGAGGTTGTAGGGACCCTGGTACTTGCTGCTTAGGCAGCTGCCCTTTATTTTCTGAGGAGAAGCAAGAAATTAGGCTGCATGAAAAGGTCTGCTGAAAAGTGGAATAAATCACTGATGCCATTTATAGCTGTTTGCCAGGATAGTATGCAATTCTAAGTCCAAAAAATTCATGGAGGAAGAAACATCTTGTGTCCCCTAAAGTAATTCAGAAATAAAAAAACACTGCAAGAAGTAAAGGATCAGCTTCAAATCACACAAGTCTGTGGTAGAAATTGTGAGAGATTCAGTTCTCACATGCTCTCATTCTTTGACTACAGGTCTTTTTCATGGTTTTTCATGGAGGTGACTACTACGACTCAATTATGAGGCTGAATATATAAACAAAAAGCACTAAGTAGTGATAGAATATTTTCTAAATAAGAGAAAAAACAATTGCTCACAAAACATGTTCCCTGTCTTTAAAATCATTCTTAGTGTGGTCATGTTTCTTAATAGTCAAATAATAGTTTCTAAATAGTCAAAAATATTTAGATGCAATAAAAGTTTATATTAAAAAAAGAAATTGAGTATCAGTAGCATGGATAATGGGATGGCAGCTATTACCTTTTCCACTAAGAAATGACTAAGGATCACAAGTAAGAAAAAAATAGTAAATATGGCCTAGGAAGCCAATAGAGTTTTCAAGGAAACACTATATTCTTGCAACAAACTATGTTGCAGAGCACTGCAAGCTATACTGCCAAATGATATATGGCATGAAATGTCAGTTAATAGTCTAAATTTCAATAAATATAATGATAGAAGTATTTAACAATGTGAAAGTGCTCTAACATATATATAAAATCCTGACTCTATTAAGACTTACTTTCTGTATTATAAAGGTGTTAAATTTTATCAATAACAACAACAACAACAACAAAATGTTGTTTACCAAAATCTGTACCTTTTGATTCAACTATGTTCAGCTATGGAGAATTTACCCCATATACATATAAGAAATATGCATTAGCAGAATGAAAAATAATTAAAGTTTTAAATATTTACAAAAATTTATTTGCATTTTATTGACAAAAACACAGAAAACTAGGTGTACAAATTTTGAAAGATCACAAATCATTTTTCCAGTTGAAATGTTTTAAAGTACAGTAATTACTTGAAAATAACATTTGGGAACATTATGAACTGTCAAAATATTGTTTTGAAGCAGTAAAATTTGCTTAACAAATTACTGTTATGTAGCAGTCTCTAGACTGAAAGAACCTTTGCATCCAGCACAGAACATCAAATCCTGATACTGACAACGGCAGCAGAAAAGGCAAACTGAAGTGCTTTTATCTCAGACATGAACACCAGCTGCCATAATGCAGAAATAAAAGTAACTGCATAGTCTACAAGGGGATGTGTCATTTGGAAAGATCTGCAAATGCCAATTTGACTGAAAAGTCAAAGGTGGAAATTTTTCCAATTTTCTCAGCCAGTCAGACACTGGCTTTACTCCTACATATGTGTTAATACATACTGTATAATTCAGAAATTCTCTTGGAATCTATTTTTATCAGAAGCAGATAAAGTATTTTATCACATTTATGATACTTTCCAGCACCATTTCTGAAAACGGTTTCAATTTAAAGGATAGTGTAAACAAAGAAAGCTTCAGAATAATAAGAAAAAATGCCTGGTGCACATTCTTGCAAGTAAGAAAATTAAAAGCAAAGAAAACTCAATTAGACACAGGGATTTTCTGAACTCTATAAAACATGACTGCCGTTGTTTCTTATTAGCAATACTTTCCCAACGACCCTGCGTGTTGTGGGTGCAAGTGTACCCAGCTGGATAAGCTTTTTGAGCAGGTTGCCATGTTGTATGAAGAGCTCACCAGCCATGTTCTATCCAGGGATATAAGTAGGAGATGATGCATGATACTGAGTCAGAATTCATCACTGAAACCAGCAGAGTGAAAGTCCTGCCTAAAGTCCTTGCAAGAAGAAGGTAAGTTAGCTGCCTTAGCTTCCAAAACTGAGCTGACAGACTTGGCTGATTCACAAGACAAGGGAGACTGGACTCTCATCTCTGCTCAAAGCAGAAGGAAGAACTTCCGTCCTGTTACCAATGTGCACTTATGTAATAGATAGGATGCTCTGGAGCTGGAAGGAGAAGATGCCACATTAAGCAGTCAAAACCAAGAAAACTACAGTGTTAAAAAGTTGGTACAATCAACCATCCATCTTAGAATGAGTACCACCAAAAAAGCACTAAGGGTGTTAGTAATTGGAGCCTTCTCACTGAGAGGCCCTGAAGCCCCCGTTTGCTGTCTGGACAATCTCTCTGGATGAGTTCGCTGCCTACTGGGGCCTGCAGTACAAAGCTACAAAGAGGCTACCAAGCCTGGTAAAGTCAGAGGACTATCATCCACTCCCACTCTTTTTCATGGGGTCAAATAAAGCTGCAATGGGAAGATTGCAAAATATTGAAAGGGACTTCATGTCCCTCAGAAAGAAGTTGAAGGGATCAGGAGCCCAGGTAGTGTTCTCCTCTATCCCCCCATTTGAAGACTAGGACCCAGGAGGAAGGAGATGCACGGATCAGATGAATGACTAGAGTGGCTGGTGCTACAGTCATAGTTTGGAGTAGTATGATCTCAGATGCACCTTTGAGAGACCGGAGGTACCGACAGTGGATGGGGCACACCTGAACAAGGGGTGTAAGAGCATTCTGGGAAGAATTCTGGGAGCGTTCTGGGAAGCAAGCTGGCTGGACTTATTACCAGAACTTTTAATTAGTTTTGGCACGGGAGGGGATATACTTCTGAGTGTCAGAGAGGAACCAGGAAACACCAACACTTTGGGAAGCAGCAGGGATATACCTGTAAATTGTCCCAAAGGAATTAGGGAAGGCTCCTCCCATTAGAGAAGGCTCCTCCCAAAAGCTGAAGAGGCTGATAGCCCAGCTGCAGTGCCTCTATACCAATCAACACAGCATGGAAAACAAGCAAAAAGAGTTGGACATCATGATGTAGTCAGAAAACTATGACCTAGTTGCTATCATGGAAACATGATGGGATGAATCACACAACTGGAACTGAAATAAGAAGAGTTCTACCAATAAAATAAGAAAAGAAAGGCATTGTTTGCTTACTATGGCAAGTTGAGGGAATAGCAATTAACTCATACTGATATTGAATTTTGACTTTTCATCTGAAACAAAACTCAGTTTTTCTTTATGTTAAATCTTGCAGCTTAGTACATTTGCTATGAGTAAGAATAAGGTTGGAAGAGAATAAAAGCAAAAGAAATAATGTTTCTGTATATATCTTTCGTCTCATTGCACAGGAATTACTCAATGCATGAACGCAGTGTCAGTCAGACTGTCACAAAGATTAAAGAATCAAACTGGAAAGGAATAGATGGTGTTGTCTTGACATAGACTTTCCTGAAATTCAAAACGTTCAGCAGTATCTCAGTGTGAACTATAGCTGACTTGACTATTTCTTTTCTGGATGTTGCTCCCTAACTCATGTTCATCTTCTGAATTCCTTAGCCAAAGTACAAATAAAGGAAATGTCTTAGTGTTCTGCAGTTTAAGAGAGTTGCTTCAAGTTGCTTCCTTGCACATCAATATTTTTCTTATAGAGGAACTACTTTAAAAACCTTGATTTGTAATGCTGCATCTTGGCTGCAAAGAAGAAAAAAAAGTTACTAATAAGTTTAGAAGTCAAGCAAAATAAGCAAAAAGAGTCATATTCAATTAACAATTTGTTAACAGGATAGAGTTCAGCAGATCTAAAAAGCTGAATTCAAGGTAATATTTTACTAAGTAAGTGTCAGGCTAAACTCCTTGAGAATGACTGAGCAATTTAGAGCTACTACTATGTAAGATTCTTGCCAGAGTATCTTACAGACCCATGTAATAATGGTTGATTCGTAATGTAGAAATATTTTGAGAGAACTTAATCTACAAGTGACAAAAACGATTGTTCAGTTCATATAGAGAAAGAAAAGATAATGTAGCAGGCAGACTGAGTGCAGGCACAGAAAGGTCAGAAAGTCACAAGGGCAGAAAGTTCAAATATAAGTGTGTGTGATGGCTATAAATGTTGCATCAGGGTCAGGGGATAAGAATCCACCTAAGATATTAATATCCTGTTAGTATCCTAAGTGTCAGAGGTAGTGGTTTATGTGGCTGTGCATTCCTGTTGCTCTTGTTAATTGTGTTGGTTATCTGTCAACTGCTTCGACATGAGAGCGATTCAGGAACGACCAAAGTTTGTTTTCTAATCAGTCTGAACAGGTTTTGATGTATCAAGTTGCCCTTGAACTCCTTCACATGATGCAGAAATGTTCTTTTTACTCATCTTCATTTTCCACCTGAAATTTTATGTCCTGGTTTTCAGCCAGGGTAGAGTTAATTTCTTCTTAATAGCTGTTCCAGTGCTATGTTTTGGATTCAGAATGAGAATGGTGTTGATAACACACTGATGTTTTTTTCTTGCTAAGTTTTGTTTATCCTAAGCCAAGGACTTTTTTTCTTTCTTGTCTCATGCTCTGCCAGTGAGGAGCTATGCAAGAGAAACTGGAGGGAACATAGCTGGGACAGGTGATCAGAACTATTCAAAGGGATATTCCACACCATAGAATGCCATGCCCTGTATATAAACTGGAGGCAGTTGCCCAGAAGGGTGGTTGATCTGCTTTTGGGAAGGGGGGTCTGGCATTGGTAAGCAGGTGGCGAGCAACTGCATTGTCCATCACTTTTTTGTTTCCTTTTTATTATTATAATTTACCTTTATTACACTATTTTACCTTATTTTCAATTATTAGACTGTTCTTACCTCAACATACGAGTTTTATTTTGATTCTCCTCCCCATTCCACTGAGGTGGGAAGAAGAGGGGTTGTGCAAGCGACCATGTGGTATTTCTTCTTCAGCTGGTCTTAAAACCACAACATCTTATTGCAGGGTTTCTCTTAAAAAATAATTTCGTTCAACCATATGGCTCATACTTCAGAATTATTAAGTAAACCAGCAGCAAGTTATGGGTACCCCCTTATCTGGTTTGTGATTTGGGCAAATTTTATCCTAATAGGACAAAAGACAGCACATAAACAAAGAAGCTTAAATTCCATGAAGGATAATAGACTGGGACAAGATGAATAAAAAAGGTGAAGGTCTTGGCAGTTAAGATTTCAGGAGCATGCTTATAACTCCTAGAGCAGTTACTTCCTTTCCCAAGTGTCTGGCCTTGAATTGTGTCATTGAATATGTAGTATAATATGTTACACACTAATTTGTCTTTACGAATGGTGTTTCAAGCCAGGATGATTGGTGCTACAAAAAAAATTGCAATGCACTTCCCATGAATGTAGGACAAATTTCCCACATAACTAACAAGTTTTCACTGGAATATGGGATCTTTTAGTTTCTGGAAATCATATTCAGCTGACCAGATATATGTATACACATGAAATTTAAAAAATTATTTTTCTAGACTTATTTTAAAACCAATGGAAAAAGTACAGGCATGTTGAGTACATGAATTCTCTCATCACAAGGTAAACTGAAAGAGTAGGTCAAAAGTGCCTGATTTTGCCACTAACTAGTAAAGAGGACTAGTCCCACCTGTAAATGTCTGGAGTTAAGTAAGATGAATCCTGTTTAGTTGCCTGCAGAGGACTGAGTCATGCTTCCATGTTTTCACCACGCCCTTACAAAAGTCTGCCTGCAATTTCTTCTATCCACTACTCACAGTAGCTGTATCACAGCTAACACCTAGAGGACTAGCTCTTGTGTATTAGTTAGGTGACATTTACATGTTCCTTGATAAAGATCCCTTTCCTGTAAATTCTAGGAATCAGTTTGAACATGTCTCCCTCAAACCAGGAAAATGCTTAAAGCATTGGAATGTGTCTTAGAGAATGTTATTGGTGGTTGGAAAAGTTATAATTTGTTCACTTTGCTAACCTAGGCTTAAAACTCAGACAGAAAAAAACAGACAGACAGGTTAAAACAGACAGAAGTAAAACAAAACAAAGAAAAAAAGTTATGGGTTATCCAGAGATTAGGAATTCCTCAAAGGATTTTAAGAAGGTGTCTCAAAAATTTAATTTCAACAATTTGTAGTTTATCACAGAGATATGTCACTGAGAACAGTTACAGGAGAATGGGATTGTACCTCAGAATCCAATGCTCAGCCTGGCAGAACAGGTGGCATAGCGAATATATTTAAATACTTTTTTTAAGTCACACAGAGAAAATCTGAGCAGTGGCTTTCTACCTTAAAAACAAATTGAGTGTTCCATCTTCAGTGTCATTAGCTGCCCTGAGCAAATGTTAAAAAAATTTTGTCTTTGCAAGAAACATCCATTTCTTTAGAAGTTCATGCACAGTTCATGTACAGCAAGGCTAGGATTTCTAACAATACCCAATTTCCAAAATAAGATCTATTAACTGGAAAATTCACAGTTACTTCTAGGAATAGGGAAACCTTTCTTTAAAGGGTAGAAAAGACATAGCAATTTTTAAATATGTATAATGTGTGGAACAGGGAATATGAATGCTTTTAATTTCATCCTTTCATCTTTATAATGGAGAAAGGTGAACTTCACCTTTCTCCATTATAACTTTATTGTCTTCAGTCGTTACAATGAGCTCTTTAAAACAGATTTGTTAAAGCATAGGTGGTTCACATGCAGACTAGAGCGGGTCATCATATTTGCTATTTTTAAATTTAATCCTGTATTCATATATATCACCTAGCTATTGAAAAAAAAATAGAACCCAAAACCACAACCAAAATGAAACAAAGCTAACTGTGACATTAGCACTATTTAAAATGTCTTATTGCATTCAGCGCTGTTCTGAATACTAAATTACACCTAACTGTTCTATTGCAGCCAGCTCAGACAAATGATCTGGCAGCACATCAGATGCTGGCATCTTTTGTTTTGAAACAGCATTTGATCCAGACAGAACTAGCTGTACTTGCAAATTCAGTGCAGTATTGCAGAAAATTATGAGTCTTAGATTACACCTGGAAATTGGATATCCTCCAAGAAAAACTCAAAACTAAACACCTCATATGTTTTGCAGAAGGATTTTGAAGCCAATGAAAAATGATTTCTTTTGCCTATCTTGACTTCTAGGTAGTGGAAAATGTTTAATGCCCCAGTGTGGACTTTTCTCTCATTTGGTTGGCTGGTTGGGTTGCTGTTTTTTTTCAGCTGCTTGCAATCTACAAGCAAGATATCCTGTTTGTCTACTAAGCTACACATCAGGAGAATGGTAGAAATCAGTGCAACATTCATAAAGAAAATTTTCCATGTAGAAGAATAAGGAAATAGAAACAACATCCACTTGAAGAATACCAAACGAGGTGTAGTTAGGTCAAGGAAATATTAAAAATGTAACTACATTAACTTTGAAACTCTGACGCCTTATAAATCTGTCATCTGACTCTTGTCCTTGTTTACATTCCACTTCCATTTTCATCTCTTCATGGTTGCATTTGACAATGCACTAAGTGTTCACATTTCTTCTTATACAAGCCCTTCCTGTTCTTTGTATGCTTGATTGAAAAAACACTTCTGTCTGAAAAAATGTACATTAATTAATTTTTAATTTTTTAAAATTAAAATTGCATGTTATAATTAAAAACTTAGTTCACAGTGTGAAAGAAATACTAGTATTGTTCAAATTTTAAGAGCTTCACTCTGCCATACATAGGTTAATCATCCCACAATAATTTATTAATAACAACCGGGTAGTTAACAGCAGTAATTTTCAGTAGATGACTTCTTTTAAAAATCTGTAGAAGCACAACATGCCATAGTGTGTAGCTTCAGCCTCACAGTTTCATGGATACCAAGATTATAAATTAAATATTGCATTGAGCTCCAAAATCTCATCAAATTACCATGATAATAGAAACTTGCATTACACATCTTTAAACTCAGTGATGACTTATTTATATTTTACTTCCTTGGTTTTATTATGCAACAATAGAGTAATACAGTGAATTTTCTAGGATGAAATATTTTTTTCTGTTCCTCTTAATTTTATACTAACATATTTCTTCTATTTTACTTTAACATTATCAGCTGAAAGAATGGATAAATTGTCACCAGTTTGCCTCAATTAATTTTTATACGTTTTTTTTTTCTTGAAATATTTTTTGCAGACAGTACACTAGTCCTGTGTATATGCGTAGCTATCTATAGGTATCAGAAATATGTAGGTATATCCACAAGTTCAAGACTTCAGTTACTATGAAGGAAACATAGGCCACTTTCACTCAAGTCGTCTCTGTTCCCCAAATGGAAGAGAACTGGCACACAGACCGCATTAGAAAATATTTTGTCCTGTCAGGATGCAGAATTGTAGTTTTGAGAGAACAGTCCTGGTACAGATCCTTTTCCTCCATTGCAGGCTGTAAAACCGGGAAGGCCATTTTGGTGTTGCCTGCCCTAAGATGTACTGGCTCTTCACACAGACTTGCGAAGTGAGGAGAGAAGGCATTAAGGCCCTGTTTAAAGCCATTTCAAATCATCTTATGGCTTTTAAAGAATGGTAGGGTTGTGGATACTGAAAAGCTGCTAGCAGAAGGTTTTCCCAGCTTCTTGCAATATTCTGTGAGAATCTCTCCTTTCTCACGCAAGTTATGATGGTTCTTGTAAATAGTATCTGAACACCTGCTGGTTTTCTGCTCTGTTTGGGTTTGAGGCAGAGAGTGTTTGGAAATGGGCGTTGTAGGACTTCAGCCAATCACCCCAGGAGGTGGGTGACCACTGACCAATTACCTTATGGAATTATAGCATATAAGCAGAGTTGTAAATAATATAATCATTCCAGCAAGGGGAAGGGGGGATTCTCACAGAATATTGCAAGAGGCTGGGAAAACTTTCTGCTAGCAGCTTTTCAGTATCCACAGTAGGGTTATTTTATATCACAAATACATTTGACCTGTAATATAACAATTATTTTAGCTTTACTACAATCAAATACATTAATACTTCAAATAGCATTTGATGCATGTGGCACACATAACTAAATTTTGAAGTTAGTAGTTTTTGCTTTTTTGTTTCGGGATAGCACTTGATGGAAGAAGAGAAAAGCAGCACAGGTAATCCAGTTATTACTGAAGGGACTTATATTGTACTGTGACTAAGCTTCAGCTGAATTCACTGAGTGAGCTGAATTGCTCACTGAATTCTCTTGGGAGACCAAGGATCAATCTGTCCATTGCCCCTGAAATCAAACAAATCATGGATCTTTGACTGTGCTTTATTTTACAATACATTTAATCACTCCTGTTCTTTGCTATGTGATATGCCTTAATTAAAAAAAACTATAAGTAGCTCAAAAACTATAAATCAGATATGAGCTACTGTAAAATTGCATAGCAGATTCAACAAATTAAGAATCTGCTTATTTGTTTCCTAAAGCTATTTGTCTTCTTAAACTATTGTTAAGAGTGGATCTCAAAAGATTAGATTCTTTGCAGTGGAACTAATATTTTTAATTTGGACATAAAAAACTCAGAGCTTAATTACAAGTACATAATTACTTGGGAAGAATCACTGAGCATTAATTAACAGATACTATATAAATATTTTAGTACATTTCCATGGCTATTCAATTCACCTTGCTTATTATTTTACAATGTGTGCTGGAATTTTTACATCTTTTTCTTAGGTAATCAAAATTTTCATAGTAACAACTGACATAGATACAGACAATCTATGTAAATAGATGAATTTTGTAGTGTATGTAAGTGGTCGGGCTAAGTCTTCCATTTTTCTCATAGAGTGAGCAAGGGGTCTGAAGATTTAAATCACATAATGCATTCTCAATTTATTTTTAGAATTAGGATGATAACCTGACAGGTACTACAAATCTGCAACTCTATATTTGAAAAAGATCCCTGGTTCACCTCAACAGACTTCAGGTATCAAACCAAAGCACCTTAAATTGTCTTCCATGAAGGCATTCATGACCTAAAAAAGGAGGTCATGAAAATACACTCCAAGATTAGCTTATAGAGGGTGATTCATAGAGAATTCACCCTAATTCACATAATTACTAGAGAAAAATACACTGCTACAAACTAATACTCAGAGGATGCAAAATTAGATTGCTTCCATGAATCAACTTCATGACAAACCTATGCTTTTTCACTTACTAAAAGGATTATTTTGATTGATGCCTAAATTCTTAAGAACGTAAAAGTAGGTTTTTTGTGAATATTTCAACAGTCACCTTAAGTTTCTGCTAAAATCAATTAAAAACACTTCCAGGAATGGGGCATCCACATCTTCAGCTGTTCCAGTGCTTCACCATCCCCTGAGTAAAAAATTTTTTCCCAACATCTGATCTATACCTGCCCTCTTTCAGCTTATACCACTGTCCCTTGTCCTGTCATATCTGCCCATATAAAGAGTCCCTCTCCCTCCTTTTTTTTAAGTCCCTTCCAGGTACTGGAAGGCTGCAGCCTCCAGGTTTCCCCAAGGCCTTCTCATCTCTATGTTGAGCAACCCCAGTTCTCTCATCCAGTCAGTTTCTACAGTCAACCTGTGCCAGTGTTTGGCCGTTCTTACAGTAACAAAAAAGAACTGTTTCCATACACCGGAGTGGAATTTCCTATATTTAAGTGTGTGACCTTTTCCTCTTATCCTGTCACTAGGTACTGACCAGTGAGAAGAGTGTGTCTCCAACATCTTCATTCCCTTCCATGAGGTATTTATATACAGGGCTATGATTTTCTGCTATTTACTTGGAGGGAGGTAGCAGTGTGCAATTTCCTGTGTGAGAAAAGCACTGCCAAAAGCAGGTATGGATAGAAGTTCTTACACCACTTAGAAGTTGTCTTATTAGACCATTTTTTAAATATATGCTTTGGAGTTTTCAAGCTAAAAACTGCCTTTTTGCTTTTAGGATGGTAGTGGAGAATGTGTTTCATCTCACATTCAAACTCAGGTCTCAAATATTTCACGGGAAAAAAACAAAACAACACTAAAAGAAACAACCTAAAACCCACTACAGGTCAAAGACATAATCGGTGCATTTTATGTGGTACTAATTAAAAACAAGTAAAAGTAAACTCATGTATTGTGGACATTATTAACTCACATTTACTCTTTTCTCTTCCTTCTTATCTGAATTACACGCTTGCAAAGCCTAAGCTGGATCTTTCTATGAAAGTTTCATCAGAAAGCAAAGTCATATTTTGACTCCACACTTTATTTTAATAAAAGAAGTATGAAGTAAAACATCAACATCTCAAAACCCCTCGGAAACTCCAAAATAACAACAACAAAAAACCAGCCCAGAACCATAATGAAAAAGAATATGTAAGAAGTATCAATGCTCTGTAGTAAAATGGGATTCTCACAAGCACAAGGATGAGCTTTGCTATTCTCTGTTTATGGTGATTTTCTGCATTTTATCTTTGGTTGCCTTCATAACGTCTAGAAAAGAAATTTGTGAGCTTTCTTTCTTTGCTACCTTTTTATAGGTGTCATTGTAATTAAGTTCTTACTTGTTCTTTCTGGCACGGGTCAGTCACTGAAAGATGTTCAACACATGATATACAGTCATAGACATAGATTTTTGTCTCTGATTTAAACTGCTGAATTCCCTCACTGTTGCAGACTGTTACAGGTAAAACGTGTTTTGGCTTATTTTTTCCAAGAAGTAATCAAATGTTTATTTTGAATGTTTTTAAGCTGAGGGCTTTTGATCTCCTAAAGGTCTTTGATGATTATGAAAGAATTTGTCACCGTGGAGTTTGCAGTAACTCTTCAAATGTGTATCTGCAATTTCTGATAAAGTTATTAGACTGTCTTTGTTACACTCCTGTTCTTATTCCATGCTGTCATGGTTTCAATTTTATTTTTTTGGTCAGTGTCCTAATAATAGCAGCTAGTAATTTTAAATATCAAAAGCTAAGGTAACATGCGACTCAAATGACTAATTACAAAAGGACTTACTTGCAACTGGAATAAATCCATTTTAGAGAGAGTCCTATTCACAGAATAACTTGTGCTTGTGTTTGTACTGATGCTTATTCAAGAGGGCACTTCACTGCCAACCGCACAAACTACATGAACTCTGTCTGCTTGCACTGTCGCACTGTTGGTTCCATTTTACAGCCATTGCAAGGTGCCTTGATGAAGAAGTCATGCTGTCCTGGTTTTTCAAGTATAACATTTGAATTTCTAAGCTGACCACCAACAGCTGTACTTTCTGCATGGATGGTTAGCACAGGGGGATAAAAAACTGCTGGCAAATCCAATCCACTCTTGGAAAGCACAAAGTATCATGGGGCATGTTTAATGTGAACCTTGCTAGTTTTTCATCTACATTAACATAATTCACCTAAAACCATTGTTAGTGAAGTTTAAATGACTAAAATTAATTATGCTGGCTCAAAGGGCTTCTGCTCCTACCATCTGTAACTTAACTGAGTGTGCTATTATTTTAACTTTAGTTAGTGAGCCAGTACCTTGACATTTCTATCACTAGCCAATAGCCATAAACTGGATTGCCTACTGTGTCAATGTTATACGGCATTCATTAAAATCGCGTGCTTTTATAACACTTAAAAAATTACTGATGTGTTAGAAAGTAGAACAGGTTAACACTATGACAGTGAAATCCTAGAGCTTTGCTTTGTGGATTGTTAATTTAGGTTTTGTTTTCGTTTGTTTGTTTGTTCGTTTGTGGGGGAGGGGTTGGATGGGCTGGAGTTTGATTTTTGGTTTTTTTCCTGTCTAACATTTATCTGTTTCTTATTTCTCTCCTTACCTTTGCATAAATAGATATTAAAAAATCATGTTTAGCATCTGGCATAAAGATTCATTTCTTAAGGAAAGCATGCATTCATGCTAAATCAAAGGTTGAACTGTTGTGAGAGCCCTCTTGAGACACCAAGTCCTCTCCTGTAACTGCACAATCACAGCATAATACTTCAACTAATTTCTGAAATTTAAAAGACAAATTAAAAGAAATTCTCACTACCTGCAGCCACCTTTCTTCCTCAGAAGCCTGGTTCAGACTTTTCTCTGACATTATTTCTGGTCAGAACTGTAACTAACAGTTAACTGGTTTTACTAATTTGTGCCGTGGAAGTACCACATATTCTACACATATATATAAATCTTGCAAACATTTTTTTTTGTTGACTATAAATAATCCTAAAACTTAACAAGGAAGACAAAGAATATCATGCTGCCTAATGTTTTGGGGGTTTTTTTCCCTCTTTCCCCCCTTCTTTTTCAGTTGTTCTTGCCTTGGGACAGCAGGGCTTCATCTGTGCACCAGTCACAGGTTCTACTTATGTGTCTAAATAATAGTTTAAAAATTATATATATGGTTATTGATTTTTGCTTTTTTTTTACTATTTCTAAATCTGAATACTACACTTTTGTAAAATCCTACATTTCAATAAAAATTAAAACATGGTCAATATTTACAAATGGGAAAGGTTTTGTCAGTAGACACTGAAGAGGTAAAGGTTACAAAATTCCAACACTTTTCAATTACAAAGAGTCTTATAACAAGCAACAGCAAACAGAAATCATTGTCTGGAATTCTAGGATCTCAAAGAAACTTAATTTTCTCATTTCTTATTTCCATTGTGATATCAGTGTATCTGAGTAAATTAACTAAAAAAAAAAGCCCCTACTAATTTTTAAACTCTGTGTTTGAATTCTTCCAATTCTTGATTTCAACTAATGTATGCCAGATCTAGACACATGCAGCATCTATATAAATCAGATCCTATCAACAAATTCTCATAAAAATAAAAAGAACTTCCCTTAATGAACATTGTTTTGTTAGTAATTAGGAAATGATTCAACAAGCTTTGGATGAGTTTTTAAAAGTGTAGGTGGGAATTCAACACATCCTGTTAATTTGAGGTATATTATATATACCATGGAGCCTATTTATCATCATCACCATCATACAGATGATATTCCCAGACATGAGTAATTTTAATTAAATACAGCAATAACAAAGATAGGCGCATTATATCTTATCTGTATATTCACACTTGGCTCATTTGTACAGTTTATCAAAGAATCACTTCGCCTACTTTTTATCTTAAGTGCACATGTAGCTACATGACATTTTTATATGGCAAGAGAATAATATTTTGAAGCCCTGCTATTATCCCTGTCTTTATCCTTCAGCAAAAGGATCAGATACAAAACAACAGAATATAATAAAGCATTTAACAACAGACTGAAGTTACAAAGAAGGTGAAATAAATTGAAGGTGTTACAGTATATATCTATCAGGACTATGAGAAAAAAGAAAAATTCTTACTCAGGAATCTTACATTTTCTCTTAGAGCATGATCATAGTGAGATTATCATTGTTAAACATTTTATCACTGGAAGTGATAGTTTTGTTGGATATCGGAATGCAATTAAAGGGAAAATTTCTGGATGACTGAAAGCAAGTATTCTACTTCACTACAAGATATTAACAGGACCCGAGTGCATCTTTTCCTGTTAAGAAAAAACAATCTTTCTCATGGAAAATTAAACATGATCTACCACTGATGGTCAAATACTTTTCTGACAATATTCTTACTCTGGACACTCTCTGTCTCTCCCTCTTTCTTCTCTGCTTATTCTGAGTGTAAGGTTTCTGTCTTTTGGTCCTCACAGAACATCTCCCCATCCTCTGTGAGTGCTTTAAAATCCATACTCAGAAGATGTGAACCATATTAATAACACATAATCTGGATAACTCACCATCCCAGATCAAGTTGCTTCAAAGGATCTTGTTCTATAAAGTTACCTTCTGAAGTCTCTTAATGTAATCTAGACCATGTTCAAGTATGTCTAGTGAGGCACAAATCAAGTTTTGGGTCCCTGATTCTTCACAGTGGGGATGTAGACTTTTTTTCTTTTCTCCTCAAAGCCTTTGGGAAGGAAGTGAATAACATTTCCATGTGCTCACTTTACATGAAGGTAAGAAATTACTGTTGTGCACCCTTGGTAGTTCACAGTTTAGTACAGAAATAGTCTTGTTATGTTAGTCTTCTTTCTCCCTTGGTAGGGAAACCAGTCTCAGAGTTTAAGTTTCTTAAGCAGTGTAATTATCCCTCACATTTTCTTCAGGCTGTGACTAGAAAATCCATTGAGGTCTAAAATACTATTTCCACAATAGCAGAAACACGGCTATCATGTAAAAAGAATTCCAACAGGATTCAGAGAACATTGTTCAAGAGGAGATAGTGATTTATTAGACAGCTATCTAAATATGAATCTGTACTGAATGCACAGTATAATTTCTGTTTTATTGGCTCTCTAATTTTGTGATGGAAAGAAAGCTTCTGTTTGAATGACAGTTAAGTTTTTAATGTCAGTGTAAAGCAAAGATGCTCTTCAAGAATATTTTAATAAGCATATCATCCAAGCATGCCCTCCTGTTATATTTAGAAAGTCCAGGACAATTAACACTTTTATAAAAAAAGATTAAAAAATAAGAAGAGTGAGAAAACTATCAAGTATGGACTAAGTTACCGTAAATAAACTTAACTGGCTGCCAGATTTACTACGGGTTTAAAATTATATTAAGTCTAATGGGTTTGATGGTGGCTGTTAAAATTATAAAATTATAAAATTATAAAATTATAAAATTATAAAATTATATATTTTTAACAAATAGAATCCTTGAGTAATTTTTCTTCCTAATTATAAATCTCTAAATGTCCTTCTAACTAACAGCTGTAGAAGAATGAGGGAGCTTAAGCCATATTGATCCACATGTCACTGCTAATTATATTAAATTTGAAGGAAGACAGAAGGACAGATCATCTTTCTGAAGAGCATGCAGATAGACTGCAGAGAACGTAACTTCTGATTTTTCCTTAAGGCACGAAAAAGCCTGGATTTGAGCCTTTTTAACTTCAGTACTTATCATATTCTTATGATCATAATGTACAAAAAAGGATGATGATAAAATCCTTAGTGATACATTCATTAATCCAGAGGTTATCCCTTCCTCTTACAATCCCCTCAAGCACAGCTTCTGTCTGAATTTTAAACATGATGATCTTGGAGCCTGACCTAAGTCACACATTGAAATTCAGTGTATCCTGAATAATTCATAGTATTGATGTGCATTGGTGTTTAAAGTGAAATAGATAATGCTTAGGGTCATGAACCTCCTCTTCATAAATACATTGGGATTGCATAAATGTTAGTTGAGGACTCTGATACCCAGACAGGAGAGCAGTCAATTCTAATTCTGGAGCTGCTCAGACTTTTATCCTGAGTCAAACTCCAGTGACACATTGCCTTGGGGTTTCGGATGTGCTTGATCATTTAACTTGTAAGCTTGCATAGCGGGTTCAGTGGCATTTATTAATTATTCTGGTCGCCTGAAACAACTATAAGAAAAATAATGAGGAACCCTTTGAAATATTAGGGAAATTGCACTTTCATCTGCACATGAAATAAAATGGGAATGATGATATCCAGAAAAAAAAAAAAAAGAAACAGGATTTTGGCAATGCATGAAGTCCAATGGAAGCTGCGCTGGTGGCATCATGCTGATGTTTACCAACAAAAGTTTTTCTTATTGTTGTGTAGTATATATATCTTTTGGGCAGTCAGTGAAATCATGTCTTTACCAGACAAATCCATCACTCTCAGTAAAGCCATACTGCATAAAAAGTGAGACACAGTATATGTGTAAAGTAATATTTTTTAAAGGTGGTGTTTTTTTAGACTATGTGTAATGAAAGAGCATATGTTCCTTTAAGGTTACCTGATTAAAGACCACGTCAAAACAGGATGCTAAGGCAAAGGGGGAGGCAAACACCTGATAACAGAGACAAAATAAAGAAATAAACTTGGTCAATTAGGACAGTTTGTAAGAGTGTGTGGAGTGTGCGCACAGCGTCAGTAAGATCATCTGATTGAGGACCATGTGAAACTGGCATGACATGGAAAAGCAGGAGGCAAGAAACAAAGCATATGGAGACACACACCCAACAAACAAGAATGGAGCTCATGAAACCCTGTCAGATACACAAATTGATGGCCTATTAACAAAATGCAGGAATAATTTCAGAGAGGACCATTATGGGTTTTGCAATCCATGCGGGTGCCCACCTAGGGTTATGTGGTGTTGATTTGATTGGAGTATGGAAAGTGATGAAGGAATGTGTAATGGAAAGTAGGAGGAGTGAGGACCAAAGAGTGGGGATAGAGAGATTGGAACGTGAAAGGGGACATTGTGTGTAAAATGGGACCAGTCAGTATATGTGGCGTTATATTTCCCCATCCTTTTTGTTACTAAATTACCTGCCCTTTCCATGTGACTCTTCCCGCTTCCCCACCCCCAGTACTAACCACTCCCTCAGGTTTTTCCCATTGAGTCTGTTACCACAACTCCGCCCATGTACCACCCCTATGCTCTGAGACCATTAGTCCATGTGCTCTCTCCGCCCCTCTCATCCCTGGATAAACGGAGGCTCCATGCCATGTGACCTCCTCTCTGCTTTGGGGCACCAGCCCCTCTCTGCCTGGCCTGGCTGTGCCACGTGCTGGCTCTCAGCCTTTGGGAGCCAGCACGTGGGCCAGCCCTAGGCTCCTGGGGGCCATGGAACAAAGACCTTCTCCAGTCTCCATGCGGAAAGCCTTCTTGCCTCCTTTATCATCATCATGTTGTGGAGCCACAGCTGGCCGGAGCAGGTGAGGGGCAGCCTGGAAGAGGCCACGGGATGCAGCACAGCTGCTTTCCCTAAGAGACCCCCACAGCGCTCTCCGGGAAGGCTGCAGCTTGCCGTACCACTGCAAGAACCCATAAACCGCAACAAGTATGCTTCTCTGCTCGCTGTGAATCTGGTCTGTCTTCTTGCATCTTCTTATCTTCCTGCATAATAACACGGTAGGCAGTGTGTGCTTGTGTTTGTGTGCATGTGCCTGTGTGTGTGTGTATGTGTGTGTCTTCATGCATGTGTGTGCTGCAAGGACTCAGTGTCAGCTGCTGGTGAGATGTGTGTGGGAGTGAAACTTGTTGCCAGCTACTGGAGTCAGACTGGGGTTACAGGCACCCCAGCCCATGGGGTCTCACAGTCAGCTACTGGAAATAATGGGAACCCTTAACTTGCAGCCAATGGGGCAGGAACAGAGAGAGAGTTCCAACAACAGGTGCTGGTGGGATTGGGATGAATGAGGCAGGTGAGGGACTCAACAGAGGCTGGAGAAGGACTGCGGGTTCTGTGTGCCTGGTGCCAGGTGAGGGGGCGGTCTGTATCTTCCCAAACCAAGTATGCATGGGGTTTGCCTTTGTATTCCCTGTCAAACTCCAAACTGGAAAAGCTATCGAGTTGAGGGGATATCAGGGTAGGTAAGAAGGGCTGTCATTCAGCCAGGACTGCCAGGGCAGGTAGAGGACCTGTGCCAGTACTGCCAGTACTCAGAAAATTCATGAGTGAATATCTGACTGTAAACCTGGAGAGTGCTGTGTGTGCTGCACTAGTGACCTCCTGCCTCTAACAGTGCAAGAGAGGACAGCACGTGGTTGTCTGAGCTTGTCTCCATGTGTGGCTGGTGTTGAAGGCAGCACCTTCTCTTTGGCTGTCTCTGCGACAAGCAATGTCAGTGTTGTCTGCATATGTCTGTGTGGTTTTATTATTTGTTTTGGGGTTTTTTTGTTTGCTTGGTTTGTTTTTTTGCAGTTTGGCTTTATTTCTATATATAAACCAAAACCTGAGATTAAATACTGAATAAATACAATGATGTTCTAAGGCAATTTTTAAATTTATTTCTCATATGTACAATATGTTGCTCAATGTCAGCTGAAGAAGTAAAAAAAATATCTATGTTGCAAATTTTATCACCTTCTCTTTTCTGAAATGAATTATGGAGTAGCAAGAAAAAAGCAAACCCAAACTTGGTCCAATACCTGCAATGTAGGTAACCAGCATCAAAAAGTGGTTTGGCTACATACACCAAGGTAGCTAATAGCTCAGCTTTGCAAAGGATAGATCATGCTGCTTCCCTGCATAAGCCAATCTTCCTACACTTTGTTAAAATGCACAGGGCTACTAATGCAGCTGATTCACAGCATGAACTGGACACATTTTCACTTTTTAATGTTTTGCTCTGACAGGTACTAGAAGGAAATACTGATGATGCAAAAGGCTCTGGCATGTTTTTTTATTGTTCTTGGGTTATTGTGTCCTACTTTTTTTTTTTTAATGTAGCTTATCTTCACCTACTCTTTAAACAAGACTGAGGACTGCAGAGCTGTCAAAAATTAATTCATACTGCCATAATCATTTTTACCAGCTTGTCATGATAATGTACACTATTTAATGATTATTTAATGATTAGGAGTTCTCATATGAGAAAATACTTCTTGATTTCATCAGGAAACAAGGAATCGTATCTGTTTAGACTAATTGCATGTTAACTGTGATATTTTTTCCTGACAGCTATTGTCATGTAGAAGCTTACGTGGATCATGCCTTCAAGTATAAGAAGTTATTGTTCCTTTACTTTTCTTTACTTTTGTTTATCATTGTTTGAGAAGGTGGGGAAATTTTTAAAGATAAGACTAAAGCAGTGTTCAGGAAAGTAAAATTCAAGGGATTGTTGATTGCTCCTTTTTACCCCACAAATGACATATCTATTTAATTAATTTTTATAAGAAAGCAAGATGGAAAATTTACCCAAACAGAAGAAATTGATGACATTATTACATTTAATCAAGCATGCACAAGGCTTAAAACATCCTGAAACCTTAAAGGTAAGGAAACAAAGACCTTTTATGGAAACAAAATTATTCCACAATTTGCACAATTTGTAATGGAAATTTTCTTTCTTTCTCCCTCTTATAAGTTCAGTGGTTTAGCGGGTTTAGTTTACACTTTTATTTTTTGTGAGATAAGAATTAGGAGCAATGCAAAGCAGGCTCCAAACTTAAAGAATAGGAAGAAATTTATTAACATAACTAAAAGAAAGGGATTAATAAGAGGTAAAATACACCTTCAGAACACTTCTTTTCCCCCCATCCTCCCCCCTCTTTCCAGTTACAACATAAAGGCACAAACTTGAGATTATTTCAGTCAGTTTATCCACTCTGTAATAGTCTTTCATCAGTTCATTTAGGGAGAGGAGTCTCTTTTGCCCATGCTATGGGGCTTCTCCACAAGAAGGAGCCTTCTCATGGCTTCCACGTCACAGCACAACAGCCGCCCGGGGTGGTTTTCTGCTGGCATGTGGAAGTCCCTTCCCTCAGCTCACAGCTTTTCCCACCACAGCTATTTTCAAGGGTTCAGTCTTAGCTAATGGGGTACTATTTTAAGGATGAGCAGTTCAAGAGCGCACGTTCTTGTCATTTGCTTCTTGGGTCATCTGCATCTCAGGAACAGAGGTCTTCTTTTCCCCTGGGAGCAAGGGGTCTTCACTTCATCACTATCCCTCTCTGTTCAAGCTTTTCAGTGGATCACAGCCACTTCAGCATTTACTGATTCCAGCACAGGCATCTTTGCTCGTGGCTCCAATTTGAACAGCTCCACCCCCCATGCTTATTCCGAAATTACAAGGGGTTCTCTGATGTATCATAGTCCATCACCATAGCTTCACAAAAGAATTTCAGCTTCTAGGTTTAAAGCATCTCCTCTATCTCCTCCCTCTGGGCTTCAGCTCTTTCTTCTTCACTGACTTTGGTGTCACTGTGATGGTATTTATTCACGTGCCTTTGCCTTTTCCTCTCCTCTGACCTGGGAGAGGATGGATGTGGCAGGCCTCATCTCTTCTGGGGAATTTACAGTTCAGAAGGGGTTAATCTTACCCGGAGCCTTGGCTTGCAGCTACAACTTATCTCTCTCTGCTGGTCACATGCTCTCTGCTGGGCAGCGGCCAGGAGCTGGTTTCAGCTGTAGCTGTAAAAAGTCCATCTCTGGCTGCCCCAAAGAAGGCAGGGGGGGCATCACGACCCTCACGGAGCCGTGGGCCTGGCCCCAGCCCCTGCCAGGGCTGAGGGGTCAGGCCCAGCCAGGCCCAGCCTGGCCATGCGGCCAGAGCCGTCTTGCCAGCCTGAAAGCCGGAAGGAAGAGAGATTTCCCGGGCTCCCAACTGGTTTAAATATGTGCATTTCGAGAAGCGCTATTGGTCTATACAACTGTCCATCAACCCAGGGTCAAACCATCACAAGTGGCATCTTCTCTCAGGAAGGAGTAAAAATGCAAACAAGTTTTACTTTAATTCAGTATGACTATTCCTCAGTTTTCTAAGAGAAGAATGATTGTTCAGTCAACCTTTTCATAGTGAAGTAGCTGTAAAACTAGAAGATGGAAAAGCACAAGAACTGGAAATCTTTAGATTGTATGATCTGTTTAAACAAAGAAACATAAAACTCTTGATGTCTGAGTTAAACACTAGAACAAAAATTATGTTCTTCACTATTCAGATAATAATGAAACGGGGTATGATTTCTTACATTTTTTCTGCTACAATTTTTGCTGCAGAGCAAAATATTTAGAGCACAGTTCTTCCTTCATAACAGTATAGTCTAAAGGAAAAACAAACAAATAAACAAACAAACTCCCCTGACTGTAAATACCAAGTAAAGAAAAAATTTTTTTAGAAGTGAATATCTGCATGTAGAACAAGTAAAGAAATTATACTGGGAAATCAGCCATAGAAACATGAAAATGCTATAAGTTTCTCTCAATTTTAATTTTCTTATTTTTTCAAAATATCACCACCTAAATATCAAGATGAATATGCATAATATATTCATACATATGTATTTATATATCTCTGTGTGTGTGTATGTATCTAGTCAGCTTTGCATGAGACAGAATTACATAATTTACATTTTTAAAATTAGTTTTCATTAATACTGAACCTTACCTTCAGTTTCCTGTTTATTTCTTTCGGCCCATATTTTTCTCCTGCCCTCATATTTGTGCTTGCTGCCTTTCTGTAGTGATGCTCCCCACATGCCAATGTTCAGTGTGTTCTCTGTGTCATTCCAGAGGAAAGTGTTTGCACTTTCTTGCTCCTCCAAAATTCATTAAAACTTGCAAGGCCTGAGAGGTAGCAAACAACAACTAACAACTAGATTTTTTTTTCCATTAGACACCTACAAGTAAGGACTGACATAAACAACATGTTATGTTTATTTAATATGCCTCGGAATACATAAGCTCTCTGTTACTAGTTCATGAAATCTTAACCATGATAGCAGATTTTCTCTGTATGTTTTACAAAATCTCTCAGATGGCTGCAACTGCCAGCTCACAGATCAATGCACTTAATGTTTTAATGTTCAATATTTATAATTTCATTATTTTGTTAATTTGACAGCATTTAATTTGAATTAAACCTCTACTTTATTTTTTAAACATGACAGAGGACAAATTCCTTCATCTTTTGCTGCTTCCACTCTTCTTCCCTTCCTCTGAAATTAATAATTAAAGCCCTCTGAATAGATTTATACATAAAGGATCAGAAATAATTTATTATTTTTAAAATGCCTAACTATAAACTATTAGTGTATGAGCAAACACAGGAGTAATTAAAAATTTTAACCACCAAAAAAAAAAAAAAACCAAAACAAAAAAAAAAAAAGAAAACCAAACAAAAACAAATAGACCAAAAAAAAACACCAAAAAAACCCTCCAAAACCCAAAAAACAAGAAACCCCAGAAACCTGCCCCCAAAAAACCCAAACAATCAGAAAAAAACAAAACCTTAAAGAAAGCCAGGAGTGGACTAACGTAGCTCTTTGTAACTGAATATGCAGTGGTTACAGATAAGAATTTGTGGGCTGCCATGCATTTAGTGCTACTCTTTGCACTAGCACCCTTTTTGTAGAGTATTTGAGGGGTTTATTCTCTTGTGAAGTCAAAAAATAGAAAAATCTTTAACAGAACATAACTTAAAGTTCTGAAGATTTTGCATTGGAGCAGAAATAGACGTTGGTATTCACCAGGGCTAAAGAATGAAAAAGAAAAGGGAAAAAAAAAGAAAAGAGTTTATCCTCCTGTCTGTGGGCATTCCATTTATGCAAGCTGAAGCCAACTGCTATTTTGTACCAGATCTGAATAATAAATGCTAATATAGAATAAATTTATATTCCTTCTGTAGCTCTCTGCAACCTCAGTCAAAAAATTACATGGATTACAGACCTTCACTGTTAAAACTAACTATAATTGCTTTCACTGTGCAGTGATAAAAAGATTTTATATGTTAACTTGTTCATTACCAACAGGAACTGGAGATACAGGTATAATGTGGTACATGTTAATGCTGTTTATATGTCATGCTTTACTTTTTTCTTTTTTTTAAAATTCTCTACTAACCACATCTTCTAAGCAGATTTCTTAGAGAAATGGAAATTCCTATCAATCAATTTTACATAATTTTGCAGGAAAGCAGAGAACTTAAGATCAGTGATTTTCTTCTTCATGGCTGACTAAAGACCATCTAGCTGAACAGAGACTACATAATGAACTCCATATATTTGACACTGAAGTTTCTGAAAGGAAATATGGTAGCTTTATACCTCAAAGGACAGCAGGGAACCCAACTACCGAAGAAAATATTCTTGGAGAGCAGAGTTCATTTGTTTTACTGCTTGTGGAACCTAGTTATTTAGAGTGTTAACTCATCCTTGGTCTTAAAGGAAATTTTGGATCTTGAAAAGGAGTAAGAAAATCCAGATGCAGTCATAGATAGATAAGTAACAGGTCCACACTCCCAGGCAATGCATGCAGACATTTTTTACGTTACTTGACTTTCAGATGCTCAGCAAGGGTCCTCATAGTGTAGGTAATTTGTTATGATCTTTGACATTATATTGGTAGTTACAAAGTAACATATGGTATCCTGTGGACTCTCCAGTGATCTTGATAACAAAAGAGAAAAGTCAGCAAACTTCAGATTGACGTCTGAGACGAGGGAGATGATTTTGTACGCTTTGCTACAGTAGTCTACAATTAACCTAATAATGATAGCATGAACCTTCCTGTCTATATTTAGGTCTGTTACTCATGTAAGCAGAAAGCATTTAAACTCCTGAGAAGTCTAGATGATTAAGGATGTTTTTACTTGCAAAAAAGGAAAAAAATAATGCAGGGTGGTATACACACTGTTATTTGTTTTCTGGTTGGGGTTTGTTTATTTTTGTTTGGGGTTGTTTTGGTTTGGTTATTTGTTGGTTGTGGTTTTTTTGGTTTGTTTTCTTTTTTAAATGCATTGACCTGTTTAATGAAAATATGTATAAAGTGATTTTTACAATGAAGCATTCTGTTGTAGCATTTAAGTCAGGACATTGTTAATTCCAAACACTGTGATATACTTGCGAAGCTGGATTCTGGCACCATTGTGGCCTTTCTGATGCTGTTAGAGCAGAGGTGATGAAAGTGCAGTGTCAAGTCAATGAGAAGTTGTTGAGATGTCAGGACATGTCAGTCTGTTCACTAGAACAGAATACACAAACTAGACATAATGTGGCAATAAAATACCCACTCTTAATTATTTTATCCAAGGCTAGTTTTGTGACATCCGCCCCTCATTTTGCTGTAAAAGAAAGCAAAAAATGTTATTAGAGATGATAGCTTTTTCATTAAACTTTGCCTGCTCCCACATGCACTTGAGGATCTTGCTTTATTTCTAAACTTCTAAGGAATGTGGTTACTTGGGAAGAAACACAGTTTTTCTCGGAATTACTCTATTACCAGAGAGAGAGGTAAAGGGAGGGAGAAGGGATGAAAAACTTATATTAGAAGGCTCCAAAGAAATATGTAATAAAGGAATTTCATTCTGCTCTGTGACAAAAATATTTTCTATTAAGGTCGAGGATTTTTTCAAGTTTCACATATCTACTTTGTGACTACTGATGGATCAGAGACCAGTGATAACAGCCATAAACATGAAAATTGAAAGGTTCAGGTAAATCGGCCTCAGCTTACCAGGAGCATGATAAATAAATGTCATACCTGTACAGGAGATGGGTCTCAGGTGATTTGGTATTCTGAATTCAGAAAACATATGACATTTTAGAAATACTGAGGTGAAGGTAACTGTGGAGCTAGAACTGAAAGTCTGAAATGTGTTTGTCTACTAATGATTGGAATCTGAGAACCAAGAAACGTAGTATTGCTCTAACAGTCCCCTCAGTGCCTAAGGAGCTTGCATGACACACCTGTGCCTTTATGGCTTCACCTTGTTCTGTGCAACATCATCAGCTGCAAATATTCAAACTCTGGTCAAAACAAACATTCAGAAAATAAATCTGAACATTTTAAAACAACAACCAGGTGGAAACTGTGAGAGCAGTTATCTCCATCCTATTGTGTCTCATTTCTACTCTCCAAATGGTGTTTGCCTGTAGTTTATTTGAAGTGTCATGAGAGTATACAAGCAAAATGGGTCATGCCTGAAACTGATAATTTTATGGCACTCTTTGTATGTTAACTCTGTACATCCTTTTCTTTTCTGAAAGCTTGAAATGTATGAATTTGAACAGATGTTTGCGAAGAAAGCTAGGCTGAGGCTGAGACATGATACAGGTTATAGGAATCCGTGTAATCCTTAGCAGCCTTCTAAATCCAGGAGAAAAAACTCAAGCATAGCGGAGAAGGGAGGAACTGATATGGATAAAAGAGTATTGCAAGGATCAAACTTGTGCATATATTAAAAAATTCATCAATGATAACTTAAAATTATTTTCTTTTCTATAGACACCGAATTCCAAGGGTGGTTTATCATACAATACCTGATCAAAATGATATTATTACTAATGAATTGGTCTCTATTGCACTGGCACACAAAATGCATTTATAAAAAAAAATGGATAAGAACAAAAATAACACCACAAATATGTGGTATGTCATTCATTAAATATTGACTATACGAAGCAAAAACTCTTAATATTTTTATTTCACTTGGTTTATGAGATTTGTTTTTCTTAAGGTTTTTATTTGGATATCTTTCCTTTTGCTGACTTTTGAGAGAAAAATTATCTGAGAACACTTTAGCCTAAATGAAGATACCCATATTTCTGCATAGCTATTCACAGGAATGAAATGACAATTTAACCAATGAAGCAGACTTGCAGAAATTTGCTTTGTGAAAACATCTAAGTGTTTAGCTATTTTATTATCTGGGATCAAAAAAATAGCAATAGTGATGAGAATTTAGGTTTTCTGTGTTTGTTTTGTTATAATGCCTTTTCAGAGTGAGTAAGCACACTAACCAGTGAACTGACATACTATCTCTGTCTTCAAAAAGCTGACTGTTTAAAACTTGGAGAAAAGATCTTGGGCTATCATGCCATTTTTACTAACATACACAAGATGCAACAGCTGTAACTGGCAGCAATATTTGCAGTTTTTATTTTTAGTTTACTGACTATTGCCAACAACAGCCCCAGCATCAGTTACCTATTTATGACAAGTTCCATAATATTATTGCTGTTGCAGAAAACAAAAATCCTTGACAATAACATCACAGATTCAATTAATTCAATTTAATTTCCTGTATAAGATCATTCTAATGTGTGGATAAACCATTGACAGTTTTCGTATGGCATTCAAATATCCCATTAAATAACAAGAAGAAATTAATAATCTGGGAACAGTTTACAAAACTGTTAAGGTCAATGGTGAGGCTTCCTACGACTTCAAAAACATTGGAAGGAAATTTGTATCATGTCAATCACACACATGCTCATTATTTTGATTTAGGTTTTGATACAATATTTTTCATATCTCATTTCTTCTGGATATCAAGTATATAAAAAGAATGTTTATTTTCTTTTCACTGTGTCTATTTAGAGCCACATTAAGGGCCATTTGTAGATCCATTGTAACTGTTGACGATGAAGAGTCAAGTTCAGTAAAGGCTGAATTTCACTTGGAGGTTTTCTATAAAGAAACAAAGCCTAAAATTGCGCAAATGATGCTGCTTTATAATGCAGTTTGCATTGAAGGGTGTTCAGCGCCCAGGCTTGGGACAACATCAGTAGGAAGATCTGTTCATCTTTCAGGGGGCTTTAAGTTTTTTGTCAAGGCTTTTCTTAACTTTGCAGCGCATGCTTTTCTCCAAAAGGTTTTTTCTGTGTATGGTGTCGTTACCAGAAGACCTGTTAAGTCTGTGATTATAATTTTCTTCAGCCTTTTTGTTTTGTTTTTAAATTTTACCCCTCATAGCTGCTATTATGTTCACATTTATGCATGAAAAAATTAAGTAAACTTTTCTTTTGCATTCAGCACCTCTTAGAGTTCAGGCTCTTGATCTTTTTCTTTTCTTTTTTTTTTTTTTTAAATTATGGAGTTTTTCTTTTGTCTTCTTTCCCCTTACCTCAACTAGTAATCACTACTAATCACATTCTTTGAACTTTCCCAAAATCTCAGTAGGACTTATGCAATGCATTCCCCTATCATTTATACTCCATGTGCACATGAAGGTCTTCAACTGCAACCAGGACTACAGCTAGGAAAATTAAAAATGTCCAGCTCTCATCTAAAAAGTCATCTGGAAGAGAAGCATGAACATATTGATACGTAGTGAAAGGTAATAAAGGTTCTTTTGCAAGGAATAAAATCTTACTCCTTATTAATTTGTAGTGTTAAAGAGAAACAGTAAAGACAGATTGCAATTCATTTAGGTGTCTGTTACATGCAGGAACTATAACCTAGGACATAGTCAAGATAAATCTGTGAGTGTAATAGTCTTGCAACCAATTTTCCACTGTTTTCTGAAAAGGTCAGTGGAACATGGGCTATACCATGAAGTGCAAACCAGAAGGGAAAGAGGTGGAGCTGTGGAATAAAAGCAATAATCATTCTTTTGTATAACTGCTCAAAGAAATACACTTGACAAATATGTGGTAGCGTGTGACTCTGAACAAACCAGGTTTCACATGTTAAAGCTGTGTGCTCGTTGAGCAAGGTAGTCTTTTAGTGAATCAGAATAGTGATTCTAGGGAAACAGGTGCACAATGCATGCATTTAGGCACGTTTGTGATTATCAATTTTGTAAGCTTAAAGAAAATTCCTAAACAAATTCTACTCTTTAACAGATGAGGCATCATCTAGAAAATAGTTCTTCAGTGCTTTGTAGATGGTTCTTAAATGTGTATTTTTTTCTGCATGTAATATAATGAAATGCATAATTCTTTAAGAGGTTTTTTTAAAAGTAGAAATAAATATTCTTGTCTGCCTAGCTTTTGTGCCTAAATTTTGTCTGCCTACTGTACCAGATATCCTAAGCACCAATTAACATAAAGAGGTCCTTTTCTTCTCCTAGTTCATAGGAAAATAAAATAATTTCTAAAGCTAATCAATTAGTTGAGACTAGATATCTTTAAGTAGTGGAGCTTTGGTAAGAGTAACGTGTTTTCACATATGCTTAGCAGTAGGATCTCTTTCCTCACAAAGGAAGTTCCGAAGAACTAATCTGTAATGTTGTTTATCTGGATCTCTGTATTTGACAATTTGACTCAGGGGAAAAAAAAATCACCTATTTTTGTGTCTATAAGAAAAAAATAATAATTGTATCTAAGATAAGTATGAGGAAATATAAACATCTTAACGTGGATGTTCCAATTAATCAGGATAAAGTCCGCTCTCATACTAAGCTTATTTTCAGGAACACCATATCTATTTCCACTCTGTTAAAGGGCCATGAAAGACTAAGAACTGATCCATGACTTACAGTGTTAGCAAACACATAAAACTAACAAATAAGTTCTGCTCTAAATTGCCTACATTGTGAGCAGAGAGGGGTAGATACATTTTTAAGCCTCCAGAAGGAAAAAGGCTCTGATAAATTTTGGTAAAACAGTCAGGTGAATATGATCCTCCCCATGATATTTTCTTAAATGTGTCCATTGATTAGAGAGTGAAAATCAAGAAAACTTTTAAAAGCAGTATACTTTCAGAAGACAGCTGCAGTTATCATGCATGGTAGGTGTTTAAATTAGATTGGATCTCACTTCCACTTTCTATTGCATAAACTTATTTTTTATTCTTTTTACATTATATTATACATGAAAAGATATTTTAATATTTTTACACTATCTAACCAGTTCCTGAGGAAACTAATATCACAGCTGTGGACCACAGATACGACTTTTTGTAGATAAGATGTTTTGCTCATTATGGAGTTGAAAGATAAAACTCAGTTACACTGCAAATTAAAATTTGAAGCCTAAATTTATATTTTTCAGTTTAAGAGTTAATTAAAAAAAAAAAAGAAAAAAGTTTGTAAAAAAACTTGTATATTCCTACTATTTAAATTAATTAATTATTCCTACTATTTAAATTCTGCAGCATGCTAAAATTAAAAAGCAATGCTTTGAAAGCCCAGATAAATAGTCAGAAAAATAATATGAGTCTTTTTAGCCTATTGTTGCTGATGTCTACTTCACAGAATCACAGTATATTTGGTTGAAAGGGACCCACAGGGATCACTGAGTCCAGCTCTGAAGTGAAGGCCCCCCTCAAGCAGAGATTGAACCCACAACCTCAGCATGCTCTAACCAGCTCAGCTAATCATCTGGGATACACTTAAATGTACTGCCATTTAAAAATCTTGGCAACTTAGAAGAGATGTTGACTACACACTTCTTTTACAATATCAGTGCTTATGATGTGGTAACCAAAGAGATGAATAGAATACTATAAAATATTATGGAATGAAAAGTGAATTAAGAGCATTATTATGCAAATAAATAAATGCATCACCTCTGTCTTGGTTACATATGATTTCACCCAGTTCAGCTATAAAACAGAAAATAATAGAAAAAAACCTTAAAACCAAGAAAAGCTGTAACAAACTAAAAACAAACAAAAAAGTGAATCGACAACAATAATTTGATGAGTACTCTTGAACTAAAAGGGATTCTTCAGTTTATATCAAAGATGTCTGAGGCATACAGGATACACACCTAGAAAATCAGGAATTTGACACAGACAGTGAACCCGAAATCAGTCTATGTTGTGTCTTACAGTCCAAGAGCTTGAAAGTATCACGTGATAGGAGCTTAATAAGATGTGAATCACTTTTTTTGCATGATTTGCCTCTGGTACATTTTGCCAGAGATATTGTAGGTAATAAGAGTGTGAATCTCTGAAAAAAAGTAAGAAAAAATCATTAAAGTTACGACAGCCAGGAGTTTTCTATCATCATACAGCTCATAAAAGCAGTTCTAAAAAATCATGTGATTCAGAATGTCCCTGAATGATTTAATTGGGGGAAAAAAAACCAAACAACCAACCAAAATGATTTCTCTTCGTTTACTCCTCTCTAAAGATACTATATGACCTCTGTCAAAATTTGCTCTGAGCTGATTCTTAAACTAAGACGATATATAAATAAATGCTGCTGAATATTTTCTTACATGCAATGGTGATCACTGTTTCTGAAGTAGTATGTAATTGCTACTTGGTACAGATAAACATTAAAAGTGACTGCTGCTCATACCTGTCTGAAGAGAAATGCTACACATCATCCTTTCCTTTAAGTAGTACAGCAATTCATATTATAAGAGTTTTCCTGAGGGGTTCTTCATCTTGCTGTCTTTATTCCTGAGTAGTAAATGATGAACGTCTCCTCTCTCCTCCACCATGCAGTGCTGCAAGATTGTACCTGCCCTTTTGGACCACTAGAAAGAAATTTATTTCACATTTTACATAAACATTTTTCTACTGATCTCTCTTTATGCCGGACAACAATTCTCATGCATGATAAAACTCAGGAGCAACACACAAACAAATGGCCACTCCTGTTACTAAGTTTTTAATTGTACTGTGTTTTGTCCTCTGAACATTTATTTTATATATTTATGGAAGTTATTGCTATTCAATTTCTTTTTCTGCTTCTTTTTAATGGCTCCTAAACTCCTAAAAATATTACTTATACAGAGTTGTAGATTACAAGTTCTCTTCCTTATTCTTTCTTTTATACAATAAAAGAATGTCCATAATACTGCTCTCAGTTTGATGCTGTAAATGTATAACATCCTCACAGTGTGAACTAGCATGTTTTTCTGGTCTCAGAAGTTATTCCAGTAAAAACAATATATTTTTCTGCCTACCTCCAGGGCACCTTATTTTTCATTGTTTTCTTTTTTCCCCACTTCTTTACTTGCATTTTTTTCTTCATTTAAAAATAAATGCTACTTTTGAATCCACAGTGATTTGACTGAATAGATATTTGAGTAGAATGTTTCAATCCTATTTCTGTCTCATTGAACTGAAATATGTACATCTCACAGTTTTTCTACAGTGCTATAGGATTATGTTTTCTCAGATATAATTCTGGAGGTGAAAGCTAATATGTAGAGTATGAACATTTTCACATTTATTTCATTGTTGTATATCTGGTCTTTTTAAGGGAAAATTACGTTTGCTGGAGACCATTTGACCTGTTGTAATGGAGAGACTCCTCACTCTATTGCTTAGCTAGGAATTTTGACAGATAATGACAAATATAAGCAAAACAAAGTGCACACAAATGCTATTCATTATTACTGGGATTTTTTGGATGTTTTTCTTATGTCTATTCTTTCTTCTCATTAATTCCACTTTTTTTTTTTTTAATTTATTCTTTCAAATACAATAATAACCGTTCCCTTTTCCAAGTTATTCTTAAAATTCTTAGAATATCCTGGGTTGGAAGGGATCCACAAGGATCATTGAGTCCAACTTCTGGCCCTGCATAGGACACCCTAAGAATCACACCATATGCCTGAGAGCATTTTCCACATGCCTCTTGAACTCTGTCAGGCTGGTGCTGGGACCACTCCCTCCCTGGAAGCCTGTTCCAGTGCCCAGCCACCCTCTGAGTGAAGAACCTGTTCTAAGATTCCTAAGACACTGGGTTTAGGTTTAACCTTACCCCAGCTTTGATCCATTTGAAGTGAACCTTCTGGTTTAAACTATTTCAATAGATTCCCTTCAAAATCAGTGAAGTTGAATTGGAATATGTTCAATTTCCCAGTCAAGTCATCTCTGTCTCCCATAGCTTTTTTTTTTTTTTCCAGTTGATTGAAAGAAAATACTGTCTCAGAAGTATTACATGCTTAGGTCAAACGGCCCACAAGTGAAAAGATCCAGGTAGCATAGATCTAGAGTAATTGTGGTAATCAACCAGGATAGCTGTTTTACAGGCTCAGTCAGAGCTGAATGATTTAAAATGGTGCCTTTAATTCCTGGCTAATCTATGGTATTGCAGCTGCTGGTATTTTTGTTTTTTTAATAAGTCCAGAATAATAACTCTAGTTTTACATTGTCAGAGTTTATAATAAAACCATAAAGAAAACATAAGTGTTGCCAGTCTTCTCAAAGAAAAATTATTTTCTTTCCTATTTGTCACTGGCCTCCTAGTAATAAGGTAAAACACACTAAGCAGCATTTGTAGCAGCCACAGATTATTTCTGGCTTCCCACATACTAAGAAATTATCATGCAGCACAAGCCATATTGAAGGGCTAAGGCCAGAACAAAACAGGAAGATGAAACAGAGGAGTTAGTCATTTGTGACCTGAACACAGTGATCTGGGTCAAAGTGATACAGAGATTACAGGCGGTTACAAGAAATAAAAAATCTTAAATAAATCTTAAATTATCTAGTATCTGCTGAAGCATGAACACTAAGACAAAAACTGTTCTGTGCAGAAAGACTGAACTCCTACTTGAGACCATGATTTCACTTTGAGGAAACAATTTTGTTGTTTGCCATGTCCTACTGGAGTGAGGAGCACTGTGGTAGGATAGCCAAGGGCAAGGCTTTAGGTAATGGGAACAATTTGAGCAAAACCAGGGACGTCCCCTAAGTTTTGATGAGGGGCCAAAAATCTGGCTGTGATATTTTCCTTTGCCATTGATCCTTTACAAGCATTTGTACCCGGTTCTCATTGATCATGCCTTCTCCACTATCTTGTCTTCATTTCTCTTCATTTCTCTTTCCACAATGCTAACGTTGTAGATAAATGAAGTCTTCATTACCTACAGAAATACCTTGATGTCTTCTGTTATAATATTCCCTTTGCTGCATATTTTAATGTCAAGCAAATTGCACAGGGTTATATAAAAAGAAGAAGCCTCATGATCTACGAAATGGAACTGAAAGGGGCCCTCCTCAAGTGTATGCACACAAATTAGAAATATCTGTAGAACAGCATAACAGGGGAAGCTTCTCATATCTTCTCTGGGAAATCAGCACAGCTGGAATGCCTGTATTTTAATTCATGCACACAGTGAACAAAGAAGAAGATGTCTGCCAGCAGTTGAAGGGCTATGATCTCACTTAGATGACAGAAACAGGGTCAGATATCTCCCACAACTGAAGGGCTGCAGTGGACAGGACAGCCTGGGATGGTGAACTGGGAGAGCTGCCATTTATGTGAGAGAGCAGCAGGAATGCATGGCGCTCTGTCTGAGGTCACACAAGGAGCCAGCTGAGAGCTTGTGGTTCAGGATTACTGGAAAGATCAGCACGGGTGTGTCGGCCTGAGTTTTGCAGTCTTTCGATGTTTTCATTCCTGTAATAGAGTTTCTCACGCATTTTCTGTAAACATAGGCCATGTTTACCTACCGGTCTCTATTGTTTCCACTCCTTTTCATGAGGCGGAGAATTATGATAGACTTTTGGTCTGACCAGTGTCATTGAGAGGTGGTAACCCCATCCTCCAATCCATGGTTGTCTCTAAAAAGATATATAACTGACTGAATAAAGAGGCCAGGCCCCTTTTTTGCCCTTTTGTTTCTTCTTTGGCCCTTCTTCGGTCCTCTCTTTGGCCCTGGCTCCTATCCTGACAGAATGGTGTCTGCGCGGTTCTTTCGTGTCTGAGTACGACACAGGTGATAATGTGAACCAAGAGTCTGCTGCGGGTCACATAAGGAACATGTAGCAGAAACCTTATTCAGACACTGTAAGAAGCCCCATGTTCACAGACCCTGGTGCTCGCGAGTGACTTTAGCACATCCATATCTGCTAGAAGGGCAGCACAATAGGGCACGAGCAACCCAGAAGATTTATGGAATTCATTGATGACAGCTTCCTGGCACAGAAAACTTAGAAGACAATTAGGGGCGCTTTTGTAAAAGTGACACAAATAAACAAGGAGGAACTGGTTGGGGTCAGCCTTGGCTGCTCTTTACTGTGAGATGGAGTTCAGGTTCCTGAGAGGAGAAAGCAAGGCAAATAGGAGACTCTTAACCCTGGCCTTTTGGGAGAGTATATTTTGGCCTTTTCAGAGATCTGCTTGGAAGAATCCCCGATACAAGGGCTCTGGAGAGAAGAGTGTTCTACAAGAGCTGATTCATTTTCAAAGATTGATGTCTCCACATTCAGCCCAATGAGCAGGATATCAAACACACATAGGAAGAAATCTGCATGAATGGAAAAGCGTCTTCTGACAAAATTCAGCCGTTGAAGGTATACATACAAGGAGTGCCTTCTAGCCATTCCTGTGAAACTAGTTTTGATTTCTTCAGTTTTATTAGAAATGGTGGTATGACTGAAGAAAATTCCAGAAATGGTAGGTAAGTGGGTGAGTGGGTGAGTGGGTGAGTGAGTGAGTGAGTGGAATGAAACTACTGAATTATGGTCCATTCTTTTTATGGTAGACAGAGAGTGAAGGACAGTATTTGACAATACAGTAGAGCCACATCTTCTGAGGCAGTCTAGAACCCTCTGTAGGTCAGCATCAAATATATGCAATTCTCAGTATAAATATTTCTAAAATAAACACCTTTATAGCTACAGTGCTCTAGAAATGACCGTAATAGATGTAACTGGGCACCTTCACACAAATCTCTGTTAGAATCAAAACGGTTTCAAGCAACTGCATAGGCTATAGAACTTGCTTGAAGAAAAGAGGACTCAGTCTCAATCTTTGATCACAGACTCACCCTCAGCTGTGTTGAATGAATGGCACAGCCATATGCTTTGAAAGACTAACATTCAGCATTTCAACAAAGTGAAATCAGGTGGACTTCCCTGATGCATTTAATAAATACTTTTTAATTCACAGTTGTGCTAAAATGTGACTTTAAGGATACCTCTACAAGGAGTAGGAAACAATCTGCTTAGCAAGTTGTCGCGATTTGTTACCATTTAAGATTGGCAGTCTAATGAGCATATATATACATGCATGAAATTAAAGTGTTATTTAAATGAGTGATGAACAATACAGAAATCATTTGTCATCAATTGTTTGTCGTCAGTTATTTAATTCAATAATTAAATAATTACTCCAAAACTGATAAGCAGGGAAGGAGCTGCCAGAAAAATCAGTGACTGTCAAAACTTTAATTTTCTAGTCAGGAAATTAACTTCAGTACTTCTACTTGCTTCTCTGCTTGTCTTCTCCTACTGCCTGAAAGGCCTTTTTCAGTACAAATCACTGTTTGTTTTTATTTTGCCCAATGTGTGATGAATACCAATGAGCTTTTGAAGAGATTTGAAATGTTTGTTTACAATTTCCTCCAAAGGCAAGTATTCTTTTCAGGAACTTTGCCTCATTAGTTCTTTTAGATCCAATTCTTTAGCTTAACCAACAAGTTAACCCTACTCTGCTGGATGTAGAACTACAGAGAATTTACATTTTACACATATAAGAATAGAAATTCTCTTGCAAAAAAAAACCACAGCAAACAGATTCCATCCATTTCTTTCAGTTTGGTTTGGTTTGGTTTGGTTTGGTTTGCTTTGCTTTGCTTTGGGATTGGAGTGGAAAACATCCCTATCCTGTACTCAATATGTATAATTAGCCCTCTAGTGTCCTTTGTCTCTTTCCTCATCAGACCTTCTGTATCTTTTGAGACTCAATTATTTCTTACGGTGGGTTTATATGATATGATGCTGACCTCTAAGCTCCCTAATAGATAACGAGAAATAAGCACTTCAAAACTAGAATTCACCTGTCTTCTTTTCACTGTATCCTTTTACAAACGGGACATAAACATCAACGCATGTTCACAAATTCCAGCATAGACAGCTGAGGGTTTATAACAATGACATCCAAATGTTCCCAAGGGTTAAAAATATTCTGTTCAGCATAAACTTGTGCTCTCCTGTTTATTTTCTTGCTGCTTTTGACAGTTATCTTTCTTCTGTCTTCAACAAAAATGTTCTGCTTAATTTCATTCTCTTGTACTTACCTTTCTTTTTTCTCTTAGTCTTGCAAATTCTTTTACTTGAGTCACTGTTGACATGTTTTCCTGGTTATTCTGAATGCAGGTACACAAATCTTTGCACTTTGGGTGTTCACATGGCTCACACGCATATAAATCTTACATGTGGCTCTACCATAATGTTATAAGATGCTAACATACTAAGTTTGACTACACCGTCAGTAGAATATATTGTGTTTAAAGTAAATTCATTCTATCCTGGTTATTGTAATTATAATTTATAGGTATAAAAGGTCTCTGGTTTTGCTGCATACTATTTGTTTTCTTTCATTCTCTCAGTATTTTAAACTCCACATTTTCATGGTCACTGCAGTTACAACTGCTCTTGACCTTTATACCTTCATCGGTATTTCATGATTTGTGACCAAAAGCTGAAACAGTTGTTCCATATGACTCATCAGTCCTGTGCATCAAGAAGTTTTCTGTAAAACATTCCGGAAATCTCTTATATTGTTTGTATACAGCCCATTGAGCAGATAGTGCAGAGAACTGCAATTGTGAGAATTTTTTCCATTTATTTAAAGAAGATTCCATCTAACTTCCTCTTCCTTATCAGGCTTTTTGCAACAGATTGCCCAACTCACTAGCACTCATTCTGGTCTATACACTTATCCTCAAGCAGCTCATTCCCATTTCCAATTTTTCTGCTCTGCAAACAATGAAGATGCACTGAGTCTAAGCCCTCCTTCTCAAATTTTTCACCTATCTTCCTGAAAACTTTGCTCTCAGACACTAAGGCTCCACCCATGCTCCACCACCTCTCTGTAATCCCAATGTCACAGCTCCGCAGCTGTGGACAGATTTTTAGCTTCTCCTGTTTGTTTTCCATGCTGCATGGGTTTGTGTGCCAGTTTTTGAGATGGACACAGACATGCTGCTTTCACAGGAAAAGTGAAGGAACCTTCCCCACCAAGCAAAGCTCCAGACAATTTTTTACTGTCCCTACACATATTTCCATTTTTTCAGATGACAACAACCCGTTCCTGTTGTACCTACGTAGCCTTTCTTGATTAGCCTTTTGCCCCATTTGTCAGATAGATCCTGTCCCTTTTAGTCAGTCCTATTTCCTCAGAAAGGCTCCCATGATCATAATACACAAAACTGTCTGGGACACAGCCACCTGACCAAAGTTCTGATGTGCCGGTGCATCCATTTCTGCCTCAGCTTTTCTCTCTTGCTGGAGGGACTGAGACCACCACCTGGGCCTCCAGATGGAGTAACCTTTCCTACTACTCCCCCATCCTTTGCTTCCCTCCTGTTGCCAGAAGTCTGCAATGACACTTGTTATGTGCAGGGCTGCCCTGGCAGTAGCACTGATGCTTACATGGCTAAACAGCAATGGGAACAGTCACAGAACTGCACAAGCCTTGCCAGTCTCTTTTGAGATCTAGGAGGCAATCAAGTGTCAAGCAGAAAATCTTCTGAAACATCAGTTTAGATCAACAGGTGGGTGCCTCAATCTCCCATCAGACAGCATCCCTTGTGACTGTCACCCTCTTTGTCTTTGTTGGTTCAGGCTGAGATGTCTCTGATGCCTGCCGGACTGGAGGTCATCTTCCTCACCCATTCCAAGGGAATTACACCTGTACATTAAATGCAGGACAAGAAGGAATTTTGCTTGTTTCCAGAAATCAAAAGTTTCTAGTCTTCTCCATTATGGGCACCTCCTTATTCTTATCCCATATTGAGTTCTATAAACCCATAGGAAATTACCCCTTTGATCTTGAAAGTATTTTTGGGAGAACTTGTTTAGTTGACCACTCCCAGGGTGTCTCACTCTGGTTATAGAGGTCTCATCATTTTCCTCAATGGTCCTGGGAGCCCCAGCTTCCTTTCCACTGATGAGCTGTCTCACATTCCTTTGTTCACCCTGTGATATGTGTTTTGGGTGATTATCTTTCGTCCACCACCTTCACTGCAGAGTCTTGAGGAGGCATTCTGGTCTCCACTGCACCCTAGCTGCATTGTCTGCTGAGAAAAGTGCTGTACTTAGATTAAGAGCCTCAGCTTGCCGTCGAGATGTATGGTCCAGTATAGATATATTGTGTAGTATATTACATACATTACTGCCAAAGTGTTCCTGAAAGAGAATAACATCCCAGGGAAAATGTTCTTGATACATAGATATCATGGCAGAGAAAGGGACAGCTTTCTTTAACATACAATTTTTTTCTGAAGGACTTGCTTAAATTCATGTTTCACAGACTATTTATTGAGCAGACTGTTGCAGTTTATATCAAAAGACTCATTTAAAAGTTGTTTAATGCATATAGAAGATATTTCTCTCATTCATCTTTCTGAGTGAAAATTAGCATAATTCTAACACAAACCAAACAAAAAATGTTTTACTGAAACTGATATGATGTGTGGTGCATACGTAATTATGATTTTCAGCTTTAGAAAACAGCTTAATATACAGGGCAAATCAGTTTTGCTTTCACAGACATAGTAAATGAAAAGACAGATTTTCATGCTCTATCGATAAGCTTAATAAACCAGACATATCAGAAATATTGTAGAGTATTTTTTTCTTTGGAAATATTTACAAGAATCTGTTGTTTGAACAGCAAAAACTATATGTAGAAGTAGACATATTGGTCTGGGGTTTTTTTAAGGACCTGAACATTTATTAATTGGAAATCCAGATATATCAGATTGCCAAGAAAAGATATGATCAGATAGAGTACGATATTTAGTCAGTTTGTCTCAGAAAACACTGTCATAATTTGCTTTCAGCTTTTGATAAACATCATTCTGAAGACTGGATTGTCTACCTGCAGTGTCAATAATGGTCTTGAATATATTACACACTTGATTTAAGCTAAAGGCCGCTGATCACAGTCATTTCCCTGAAAGATATATAGACATTAAGTTTACCTTTCACAGTATAAATCAGAAATTGGCAGATGAAATTAAGATCCTAAGTCTATTCCTCCCTGCCACCCACCTCAATAAGAACACTGTTATCACAGCTGAAGCCACAATCCCATTTGCATGATCACTGTCACCCTTACATACCTAGCAGTGTCAAAAGGGTAAGGGATGGGGGACAAGATGTTGTCGTTTAATTCAGAAACACCCTGCAAACTGAAGAAATCCTGTGCTGTCCCTCAGACTGAATAGGGCTTCTATTTCATGTGGAATAATCACTCACATCAGTTATGTGAATTGTGAAAAATACTGACAGCAAACCTATGCCTTCCACCTTTTTTAAGACATGGAGTACTTTTTTAGGAGTTGTTCACTGCAGCCTACACTGCAGAAAAGCTAAGTGATAAGCTCTTCTGTCGCCAAAACAGATACCTCAAAGCATGCATGTATGCCTATTGTTATGTTCCTAGGAGATTTTCATGCTAAGTGGAAAAGAACTTAAATGGTATAGCCCCCTACAGGTTAGTCAGCATTAGAAAATAAGCAGATTGGAATACTTGTGGGTAATCAGGGCAATTTGGCACCTGAGTCCTTGCATTGGCAGGATTTTCATGGATTAGATTCTTTTCCCTTTTTATGTGAAAGTCTTTCTATCTTGCAGGCATATTTCTATATTACCTGTGTTACCAGACAAAATCTCTAAAATCTTGTGATGACTAATAACCTATTGTTTTCCTGCCTACAGAACTAACAAATTAACATAATTAATACTTTTATAAAGCTGCTTTATAAGGACTAGTTTGACGTAAAAGAAAATATAAGAAGATTAAAATTGTAATAAACTTTCATTGTTTTGACTTCTGAGTTTTAAAAATACACGACTAAAAGGTTAAAAACAGATTAATTATCATGTAAATTACATTATTATTTAATTTCACAGAAGTGTTAGCATCTATTTGATAAAGAGAATATAATCTGTATGCTGAATATTTTGTAGTATTTTTGGTTTCAGTGAATCGGAACAAAATCAATGAAAAGGTATTAATATTGTCAGTTTTTGATTTTCAAGGAAGGTAGAAGTAGAACAGAAAATCAAATGAGAAAAGAAACATATCTTGGCAGCAATGGTTCAGTCTTATGTATTTTCTCCTTTATGCAATCACAGCTGATTTTACCAAAAGAAACTATTCTTACGTTTGATTGCAGCCTTCACAGTGGTCATGTAGAACAGAAGCTATCTTGAAGGACAGCCAAAGGATCAGACACAGCCAGCATGGGTTTAGGAAAGGCAGATCCTGCCTGACCATCCTGGTCTCATTTTATGACCAGGTGGCCTGCCTAATGGATGAGGGAAAAGCTGTGGATGTTGTCTACCTGGAACTTCAGCAAAGCCTTTGACGCTGTCTCCCATGGCATTCTCCTGGAAAAGCTGTTTGCCCATGGCTTGGACAGGTTTTCCCTTGGCTGGATGGCTGTGCCCAGAAAGTGGTGGTGAATGGTGCTGCATCCAGTTGGGGGCCAGTCACTTATGAGGTTCCCCAGGCCTCAGTGTTGAGCACAGTCCTATTTATTGATGATCCGGGTAAGGAAGGGGATTGAGTCCGCTCTCAGTAATTTCACAGACGACTCCAAGGTGGGTAGGAGTGTTGATCTGCTGGAGGGTAGGAAGGCTCTGCAAAGAGATCGCGACAGGCTGGCTAGGTGGGCTAAGTCCAGCGGTGTGAGGTTCAACAAGGCCAAGTGCCAGGTCCTGCACTTCAATCACAACAACCCCATGTAGCACTACAGGCTGGAGGAAGAGTGGCTGGAAAGCTTCCCAGTGGAAAAGGGCCTGAGAGTGCTGGCTGACAACTGGCTGAACATGAGCCAGCAGTGTGCCCAGATGGCCAAGAAGGCAAATGACACCTGGCCTGTATCAGCAATAGTGTGGCCAGCAGGACCAGGGCAGTGATCATTCCCCTGGAGTCAGCAGTGGTGAGGCCACACCTCAGACTTCTCTTTTCAGAACTGAGTCCCTCACTACAACAAAGACATTGAGGGGCTGGAGTGTGTCCAGAGAAGGACATCAGAGCTGATGAAAGGTCTAGAAGGGAAGTTGTATGAGAAGCAGCTGAAGGAACTGGGATTGTCTAGCCTGGAGTAAAGGAGGCTCAGGGGGGTCCTTATTGCTGTCTACAACTACCTGAAAAGAGGGTGAAGTAAGGTGAGGGCTGGCCTTTTCTCCCAGACAATTAGTGACATGACGAGAGGACATAGCCTCAAGTTGCAACAGAGTGAGATTCAGCTGGACATCGGGAGAAATTTCTTCATGGAAAATGTGCTTCGGCACTGGAATAGACTGCCCAGGGAGGGGGTTGAGTCACCATCCCTAGAGTCATTCAAGAAACGACTGGATGTGGCACTTAATGCCATGGTCTAATTGACAAGATAGTATTTGGTCAAAGGGTGGGCTGAATGACCTCAGAGGTCTTTTCCAATGTAAGGGATTCTGTGATTTTGTAACCAAATGTAGACCAAATATACCAATAAATCTAATTAATGAAATTTTGCGTTTCTGCATCTGAATTAGTCATCTTAGATTCTTTTTATAGCAAGTGGAAACAAAGACAAACTTACAGATTGCCAACCATCTCATCCTACTCTAGATTATTTAAAGCAAATAAGTTGTGACTCATTTCTCTTCATTAGCTACAAAGACAGCTTACAATGACTAGCTCAAATGTAGATTTCTCTATGTTGACACCTCAGGGTTGACTAAGATCCTCAGGGTTGACTAAGTTGCTAAAGATAGATGTCTGATGTCATTTAAGATGATGCAGGATGCTGAAGACATCTGCACAAATCTGGCAGAAATGGCAAAGGACTTATGGGAGACCTGTGGTCTTCTAGATTAGTAGCTGGAGGTAAGGACAGACAGACTAGTACATCTCAGATGGGAATAAATTAAGATGTTTAGGTAATTAAATCAAGTTTGTAAAATTAGGCAAGCTGAATCGCCAGCCCTTCTGTCATGGAAAGAACAGTTGAGACTGTAGGTAGTGTTATGAACCAAATATTCAGATAAAATTAATTTGATTGCAACTCTTTTTGCATATTTTAAGGACTGAGTTATCTAAAATTAAACACTCAAGGTGTGCAAATGGTCAGCTAGGGTATAAACATATACTATAGTCAATGGAAATATACTCCATTAGAGTCTAGTGTCTTGTCTCATCCCGAATTAGGCTCCAAGGATTCCATTCAGCATCTGGTACCTTCCAAGACAGCAGGTTTACTCAAAGTAATTCCTACACAGCCAGCAACTCTAAATCTAGGCATCAAGGCAGAATGTGTGCCATTCTGGACAGGCAACTGAAAGCCTGGAAAGATGCCTTGGAACAAGCCAGATGATAATATATGTCTGTGTTGGGCAAGTGGAGCCCCCAGTGTCAAGTTAGTGGGCTCGTCTCATTTGTGGGAAAGAGGAAGGAAGGGAAAAGAAGGAAACAAAGAAGGAAAAGGGAATGGAACATGACAAGTGAAAAGGTGGTACAGTGAAACACAGTTAATGATTTAAAGGACTACAAGTTCCAAGGTCTAATTTGCTAAGCTTTTTGGACATTTTCCACTTTCCACTTTATCACTCTCCCTCTGAAATGAGACTTCTGGGAACAAACCCCAAACATAAACAACAACCAAACACACACACATTAAAAATACCCACCCCAGAAACCTCAAAAACAACCCATTTGAAGGATTTGTTCCCCAAGAGAGTTGTCAATTTCTGTTTGTTTGGTTTGGGTTGTTTAATAGCCTTTGTTCTAAAAATGTTTTCATGCTTTCTAGAATGTTGTATTTCTTCTGTTAACCTGGGTGTTTAATTATTTTATGAGGATGGACTTAGTGTGATTCATATTTATTATACTAGAAAGCTGAATCCACATCATACTCCATGGGATATATTCACAGTCACCAAAGTTTCTTCATTCTTTCATGGAAAAATTTGTGATTCAAAACATGCTAAAAATTCACAAAGAAGTTGAAAAAAATTTAGAGAGGAAATAATTCACTGAGGAAGAACACATAAAAAATATAAGTATGAAAAGTGCATGTCTATTTCTCCAACTGCATTCTGCTACACCCATAGTAAGAAAAAATGGACCTTTATCTTGTATCTGCTCCAAAGAATTTGTTCTAACTAGATCAAAGTACTGGAACAACACCCCCCACCAGCCCCCCATGCTCCACACCTCCATTTCAGTATAAATATGTGACTCTTGTCCACAATTTTGAGTTAAGCTCAACTTTTTCCTTATATATTAATAACTCTGAAAACTGAATTGTGGGGCACTGTCCAGATTTTTTCCTTTTCAAAATAATAGGGGAGAACAGTTCTTCTTGTTATTATAGTCTTTTTAAAGGTTACAAAGATTGTGCACCAAATTTAAAAATGTATTTATTTTACCTTTTAATCACAAAGTAGGAAAGGGATATAGTAAGGCCAGAACATTCAAGTAGATTTCTAAGTTCATTGAACACTCTGAAATTCATAATATTTCAATAATACTCCATGAATGAGGAATAATTAGACATTCTTCTCTTTTTAGCCTTTGCAGAGTTTCATTATTTATTAAAAAATAAAATAGTTCATTATTATTTATGCATACAAGTACAAATATTAAAAGCATTTATTTTCAGAATGTTCTGGAACAAGTAAAGATGAAGTAAAACTCCTACTTAAATTGCTACCAACAATTTCTTGCAGATTTCCTTTGTCTGAGATCCATGGTGACATTAAAGAATCCCACATGACTCCTTTTGTGTAAGATTTACTCAATTTTAGGTGTACAGACTGTCCTACATTTCTAAGAGGACATCATCCACAGGGAGAAGGATTAATGTAACCTAGTGAAAAGAAAACCACTGAGATAAAGAACAAAATATCAGCAAATGATATACATCTCCTGTTCCAGAGAATAAGTTATTTATTTCCATTAAGAGAACTTCCCAACATCTCTGAAATATTGAAAGAATTTTTAATTTTTTTTTGCTATCAGTTTAAATGCAGAAAAGATATATGCAAGGAGCTAAAATTACTTCCCTTTGAAATGTTAAGTTCTATAGTTATTAATGTCTTTAACACCTGAAACTTTACTAATCTTCTTTGTTTAGGATTTCTGTTTCAAATGTGTAAGTACTGTAACAATAGGTTCACAGGAAAAACAAAATCCTCACTGAGCTGACTTGATTTTGTTTGTCATTTTAGACAAGTCTCAGATTACTGAACTGCAGTTCTCTCTTTTTATAGATAATATACATTTTGACTGCAAAGAAAATGTCAATGGAAATTAATATGGGCATCAGTGTTCTGGCAGGTTTGAAATTATGACTTTTTTTGTGAAACATTATATGTTGATTATTATAAAAACCATAAGCTTCAAAAAAATTTTATGTGGGTTTTATAGATATTATATATCAATTAGTTCTCCTTTCCTAATTTATTTTTGATGTTCCTGTTACTGTAATTTAAGAAAGCTCCTTTGTCACATATCATTTTCCAGGTTTTATTTCCTTCACTGTCAAAGCTGTTTCTTTTCTCAAAGGACTATAAATTGCTGCAGCTACACATGAACAATTACAAAAGGAAGTGACATGATCTGAACAAGAAGGATTGTGTGTCAAGGTGATCATTATCTAGCAGGTGAATAGGGAGTATAGCAGATATTTGGGCTATGCTAGATGGTAACAGTTATACTGAAGTTAATTTTGGGAATTGCAATAAATTTTCCTTAAAAAGCAATTTTTTTTTCCTAAGACTTCACACCAAGATTTCAGCTACATTTTTTTTTTTTTTTTGATGTCTACCAAAATAGATGTCTACAACTATTCTGGCTTCCGCGCGTGGAATATTGTTAACATCCAAGGAAAAGGAGTTTTGGTTTTACAACTCATTTAAAAAATAATAAAGATTTATATTAATAGGTATATTTTTACCTAAAGAGTTATTTCATAGTTAACAGGAAAGATTTGCTTGTCTGCAATCCTTTTACTCAGCTAAAAAAATTATCTATCTAGGAATTTGTTGTCTTAATGAATTTTATGGTAATTTAGGTTCCTGCAGTATTTCTCAAAACTGAATTTGTGATTTTTTCTTAGAGTATCACACATCCAAACTCTGAGAATTACTGATTTGTAGTTTCTGATTTAATTCTTACTCTGGCCAGGGAGAAATATATGGAATAGTGATGCCTTTAGTGCTTTCTCTGTATTCAAAATATTTTCATAAACACTCATACTGAAACAAATGTAAATGTTCTATTCCCTGGCATAGAGTCAATAGGTCGGCCTTAATTTGAAATATTAGGTGTATATGTCTTCTTCTTCTTTGTAATACTTTTTAAAATAAAATGACACAGTCAGAACATTCTTTGGTGATGGAGATCTGGTGGGACGAAAGCAAGAAAGAAAAGCGGGCTTTTGGGGGTGTTGTGGAGAAATCACTCCTCCTCCACTAACTCTATGAAACTTAGAAAAAAGTTGGTTAATGTTAAGTGCAGTTTTTCCTAGCACCATTTTAAAAGTGAATAAATCAACAAGATTTAAATTAAAGCTCTCTACAAAGGGGTAGAACAGGAATATATTAGCATTACTGACTGCTTCTGATGGCTCTGAACCTCTAAAAACATATCACTTTATAATGTGTTTAAAATAAAGGTTCTATTTAGAATATTGGCATAAAAAATTATAATGTCTTCTGAAGAGACAACCTAGAGACTTTATAAGGGACTTCTTTTACAAAAAGAATGCAATTTGGTAAATAAGGTTGGTTTGTTTTTTTTTTTAATTCCTAAATACCAAGTTAAATAACTTAATGACTAAGGGACAACTAAATTATTAAACCTTCTATTAAACTTGGTAAACTGTCTTATTTCCCAAATGAAATGCTTACAGCCATACAAGCTTAATGCACCTATAAATTCCTGTACAAAACCATGAGCAAAACTTGGAAAAAAAAACTTCACAAGTGGTGATTAAATACTTCAATCTTGAAATATTCTTTAATTTCTGTTCCTGTAAGAGAACAGTTCAGTGGAAATCCACACTTGAAATATAAACTGAAACATCTGTAAAACCTCTGGTTACCACAGATGCTTTTAATTAACTCTTTTGAGGTAAAACACTGGAATTCCATGTACTAATCCAGAATAAAAACAAAAGAAATGGAAGTTTCTGAGATGTTATCTCATTTTGACTCCAGACAAAGTGCTGTGCCAGTGCAAAGTACGGCAATGTATTAGTGAATATAATATTAAGAAACCAGTGAAAGAAAAGAAACTTCAGGCTTATGTCACAGTATGAGATGAATGAGGAAATATCTTCAGACAGAAATTAAGCACTTTTTATATCTATATGGAGGGTTTTTGTGCTGGGACAAAGGTAAATCTTTCAAATATCATCCATTGAGTCTGTTGTTAATGAGTGTCATTTGTAGAAACACAGACCATGAATTTCAGTGTATGGATGATCAGGAAAGCTAAGGTGTTGTTTGTTTAGAAAGTACAAATCTGACTTGCTTGTAATGAGAAAGAAGATAGGACAAATGAGAATGGATGAAATCACAAACAAAACTGAGGACCCTGTAATGTCACTCAGGCACAGTCCTAAATATCAGCACTGATATTTAGGAAAGCAAATTGGAAAATACAGTGTCAAACTTTAACCTTCTTAGTTGCATAAGATATCAATCATGCTGATATTTTCTATTGAAAACTTCTTCACGGGCTTATTCTTAAAGTGTTGTGGATGGAGTGATCACCTAAGTGATCAAGCCTGCTCTCAGAGGACATATCTTAACTAAATCTCATGGAAGTCATGACTCCCTGTCCTAGGTTACAATATAGATATATTTAAGTATTCTATTACCACCAGCTGTGGGCCATTAGCTGTTATCTCCTGCTTGACCCACCCCTGATAACAGACAATGGGCCATCAGGAAACCACTGCATGACTCATGGACTTATCTCATCCTATTGTGAGATGCTCCGCCCAGGAGGGAGGAGCCAAGAATTCCCACCTGGATATAACCTGGCCTTGGAAGTGCCTATGGGGCCTTTTTCCATTGGATTCCCAGAGGAAGACCAGAGCCGCCTACACCACTGCTGGACCTCCAGAGGAAGACCAGACCCTTCTACAGGATCACTGCTTCAACCCAACTATTACTCCAGGAAGACTGCGGCCAGCATTTAATTGAACTGCTACCAACCCCCTGACTGTCAGGGGGTCAGGTTTGTGCTCTGACTCTGTCAGTGGGTTGTTTTTTATACTATTGTCTTTATTTTATTTTTCCTATTAAATTGTATTCCTGACTTGGAGTCTCCCACTAGTTTGCTTTCAAACTAGTACACTCCCTCAGGATGAATGTGGCACAATGCACTTCAGTGGTTAAATGTCTACTGCTTCCCTAAAAATTTTGTGTCTGGATAGCTCATTAGTAAGTGATGGTGGAGTTGGATGGGTTGGATACACTGGTCCTGTGCAGCAGCAGTTGTTGTGGGTCAGGATTACTGCTGCCTTCTGGTTGTAGCTGAGTAACTATGCCCATGTCACACAGAACATGCCAAGATGGAAAGAGGAGGTAAGCTCAGATAACCCATCTTTACTGTCCTAAACCAATGTAAGGCATTCAATGTAAGTCAGGTAAGTCCCTTTAACTCCACTTAGGCAGCCAGAGATGTCCTAAAGGTTTCTGAAAGGAACTGAATTGGGAATCTCAAAAAGTTAATATATTTCCAACAGCATAGTTTTTTTATTGTGTATGCCAGCTATATATGTGAAGGAAAATGATCTTTAGAGTTCATTTGGGACTTGAAGGTCTTAATTATGTAACAAGTCTATGTCTAAATTTAAGGAGCTCAGTTTGATAGCTTCACTAACATTCATAAGCACTTTATCTCTGCTAAGTTTTATAGGACACAAGATGCGCTTTTCAGGATTTTTTTTAAAAAAAAGTTTCCTAAAATATAGACTAAAATAGGCCTCTAGGTTAAACAGATGTTTCCCTTAGCTTGAAATGACTGAAGCTGAAATCATGGTGATAAAGAAGCTATGAATGAATTGCTAAGATTTTGAATATATATGTTATTTTAAACACTCTGTCATTATTCCAGATTCCTGAATCTGCTGTTGAAGGTATTAAGCAAACTGTAAATTTAAAACAAACAAACAAAAAAACTAAAGAAAAGATAAGAAATTGTGAAAACTAAAAAAGAGAAAACCCAAACTAACCCAAAGTCCCTCACAAAGATATACATGTTTCTTTAGATAGGTTTCAGTTCTGAGAGCTGGCCACAATGCTACAATATGCTGTTCAGTGAATTTCCTCCTGGAAAAGAAAAATATTGCTTCCTTTTTTTTTTTTTTTGTAAAAACTTGAACTTCACAAAAATTACAAAATAAAACTGATTTTCTTTTTATTTCACATAAGTTTCAGTCTTTATTGAAGTGAATTTATTTGTTCTGGAGCATTAATGCACTCTGATAAACATATCTCACTTAATTGTGCATAATGCCTTTGTCTACATCAGATGTGATGGAAGATGGTTTCCTTAGTGTGCATTGTTCTCATACCAACAGATGGAAGGTATTAAATTTTGGTTAACTTCTAAGCTTTAAAACTACACCTTCATTTCCAGGGTAATTATATCACCCCTTCTAATATTGTCTTTCAGGCAGCTTGATTGCAGGAGAAAAGTTTATCTTGTCCTCTACCAGAGCTTATCAGAAAGTTAAACAAAGACATAAAAAGCCTAGAAGTTTATTTTTAAGGCATAACTTCTCATTATCTACCTATACATATTTTCACTAAACTAATGAACAAAAACATCAGTGTTTTCTTAAATAGGAAAATTCCCCATTTAAATTCTGTTTTTTTGATAGTTGTGTTTATTTGGGAAACTTCTGGTAATACACTTACATATCTCAATAAAAATCCAACATAAAATACCACCTGTTCTTTTAGATAAACCTTCTGTTTTCATCTTTGAATGGAGCCACATATGGTAAATTAGATTAGCATGGAAAGCAATAAATTCTGTGATAAAAAATAAGATCAAAATGGGGACGTTCACAAAGGATTAGTAATGTATTTATTTTTGTTTATTTCTTCGTGAGAGGGGAGATAACTGGACATGAAAGTTTTTTTTGTTAGAAGCCTTTTTATGTCCTGTTTAGGGCATGTTTACTTAAGCACTAAGACTGAATGGTCTTTTCATGTCAACAACTATATTATTAGATGATTTTAAATAAATAATAAAAAAATAACCAAAAAACCCTTAACTTCTCTGAAAATTTATTATGTCTAAGAGGGACAAAATAACAAAAAATGGAAAGCCAGCAACAACAAACAAACAAAGAAAACAAATGCCCAGGACATCCCAACCAACCAACACTAGCAATCAAGATCATATAAAGGGAAAAGGAGTGATGGTTCTGTTGATGTCAGGGGCTGCTTTGTGGACTACAGAACCTTTGCCTCTTCAAAATGTTCAGAGTAATTTTGTCTGTGCAGGAGTAGTTTTCTCTTGTTGTTGCTTGTTTTTCAAGCTGGGGTTCTTTGTGCAGAAACACTTGTGGAGGACCTCTCAATCCCTTTAAGAAAGGAGATCTGCTCCTTCCTCACCTGTTGCCTGGCAACTAGGAGCTAAATCCAACTTCTCCATCTCCTGCAAATTCCTGTGACTGCCCTGCAGGGAAATGGCTTTTTATGAGGGCAGCTTTCCCGTTTCTCATCCTCAGTTTCAAGAGCTGTCAAGTGTACAGGATTTGACTAAGGTCTTCTTCCAGGAAACTAAGAAGCTACATGTCTTCTTACTAAAATGGGTATTTCCCCCACTGTGAAACAAAATAACTGGAAAGGAAAGTGAAATAATCCAGTTTTTATTGCTCTGATTTTTAATCTTGACTGTTTACACAGATAGAGTGTTCAAGTTAGTTGTTTCAGATTCTCTCATATCAATGCCAGAACTGAGAGTAATGTTAGCAATTTTTAAACTTTGTAATGCAAATTCCCAGAAACTTAGAATTGTTGTGAGCTCCTTTGAACAAAGATGAATGATCTATACCATCAAAAAAGGGGGGTTGTCATAGATTTGTGAAGATCCTTAGCATGAGTTAAAAGTGCATCTGGTTACTCCTGCACACTGAATTTTTGTCTGAAACATGTGGGCCTACATTTAAAGCCAGGGGTACTTCTTAATAATTATCACATCAAGGAGAGGAGGTGAGAGGGAGGGGAGGGAAGGAGAGGGGGAGGAAAGAGGAGGGGAGGGAAAAGGAAGCTGGAGGAGAGAGGAAGGGAAAGGGAAGATCAAGCAAAGCAAGGCTGCAAATGTCTGCTTGATTTTATCCATGAAATTTAGAACTTTATATTATTGTGTTTCTTCCTTCTTGCACTGTGGCATTTCTTGTTTAAATATTTCTCTTCCTTTAAAATAGCATTGAAGTCCCTCACCATATCTATATGTACTATACATCTAGAGATCCAAGCAGCAATGAAGGTAAAGCACAAGCTGATACTGCAGTTTCTAATCTTAATTTTAAAAATACGGATTTTCCAGAACAACTTCTTCAAAAAAACTCTCAGTGGGAAGCTAGTGGTCATTTTTTTAAATTGTTGTTTTATTGTTTTTTTAAACAGTGGGGCTTTTCACAGGGGTTTTGCTTTTCATGAGTTTTGTAAGTAATATGGATCAAATAATCAGTGTTTCTTTTTCAATTTGTTTTTTTTATGTTTCTGGTACCATCAAATAAATATTTGGTAGAAAATTGCATTATTCATATCAGTTGTATGGGATCCTGAACTGATGCCTGGGGTGGCCATCTAGAAACAGAAACTAGACAAGGCTAAGGGAATAAAGGAAGGTATTTATTTGAAGGGCCTTCAAAGGTACACCCTGGACAGTCAAAAGGTGACACCCAAGATGGATCCCAGGTCACGGGTTCTTCACACTTTTATAAGTTTTGTTCATTTGCATATCAGGGTTAATTCTCCAATTACAACCCCAGTTAATGATGTAACGACCCCAAGTTTGCCCTCCTCTTCAGAGGCCTTAGTTTACATATTTTGGAGCCTGGGATAATCTAGGTGTCCTTGGAGAGCAAACCTAGAGAGGGTTTGTTATGTCCAACTGGTGTGAGAGAACAGCAGCTAACAGGCCACAAGAAACTTCAGAGTTACACACTAGGAAGTACAGGATTTGAAAAATATAAAAGTTAAAACCTAAGGCATCAGAACTATTTATTTAGCTATTCTGTATCTGAATAAAGAAAGTATAAGTTTATTTATAGACATGGTGAATACAATTAAATGTTATGGTGTTATGGTTTAAAGAAATTGTGAAGATTTTAATTATTTCTAATGACATCAGTACTTGTTCAGTGTACTTCCTGGTTCAATAATCAATGGAAAAATACTGCATATAAGATATATATTTAAAGTTACTAAGAAAAATTATAGTGTTCTTGAATAAAAAACACAACAATTACTAGTATTAGTTCTTGGACATAATGAGTATAATCCTGAGGAATATGTACATTTACTTCACAATACTTGAAACTTTCAGCCTTATTCTCCTCCTTGTTTCTTATAGAATGGTATGAAGATTCAATATGACATCTATTTATATGGTAGGCAATTCCAATTCAAAAGTTAAAAGTATAGCCTCCTTACTGATCAAACCAGAAACAAGATTAGAAACATCTGGTTTTAGTAGGGACACAACTAATAACTAAATCAGGAAGCCTAAATTCTCTTACCTGCCTGCTCTAATAGTCTGTTTGGTTCTGCATTCCTAACAGTTTTTTCACACTGAAAATTATATTTCATGCTACACTTCGGACCAAGCAAGCTTGTAGAACAGCTGCTGAAAGCTTTCTGCTTTAATATAAGCATAACTATTTTGTTCCTATTACAGCTATATAAATCTACCTTCTGCTTAGCCACCTGTAGAAAATTGCACTTAAAGTTATGCAGAAAGTTTGCACTGAACCTTGAAGACATGTACTCTGACATCCAGCTGGAAATTCAAACTGTTCTAAAGCTGAGAAAGTTTCTAAATAGTCAGTAGTTGAACCCGTTAAAGTGTTTGGTCCAACAACTAGAGCAACAAAAAACTGAGGGTAGGAAAGAGGGAACATGTACTGTCTCTGCACCAGTTAGAGACACAGTGGCACACTTGCTTATTTCTTCAAAACAGGGTAAGAGGACATCAAAGTTCACTGGATTAAAAATCATTAGTTCTGTGCTCCATAATTACTCTGAGATGGATATATTTTTTTATCCTTCCAAGACCATATTAATAAGATATAATGCTTACTTACTTGCATAATATTACATATTTCTTTCAGATATAGGCAAAGTTACCTCTGAAAGACAACTGCTAGGTTTTGACTCCTGACGTTTCTTTATTTGGCTTGTACTCCCATCCTCTGTAGACATTAAAGACTCAGAGTGTGAAAGGTGATACTTGGGTGATAAACATTGGTGCTACTGGAAGAGAGCCATTTCACCTGGATGTTTAGGTTTGGTTTACAAGGCCAGTTCAGACTGTCATGGTGAACAGGTGACATTTTGCTTTCAGCTGTCATCCTGAAATCAACAAACTGAATTTACTATTATGCCATTGTGATGCCTTCACCGAAAATAATTTCAGGCTTGTAAAGGAAATTTGATTGAATAAACATGGTGTGATGAAATTTAGGGCATTTGCTAAATCTTTCCCCAAGGTAGTTACAGAATAACCTGAAGTGCTACAGCAGTCGCTATGTTGGGGACTTCTGGGGGCTGCTTGTCACATTTTGAAATGTTAAGATGATGTGTGAATCAAGAGGAATCAACATCGGTGTTTTGGAACGTGGGTTGTTCGTAACTACCAATAGAAACAACCCAAATTCAATTTAAATAGGGTGTACTGTTCTGTTCTTAACAGCAAAGCTATTTTTGGTCATACTAATGAGGAAACTACTGATCGGGGTGGTTTGGTTCTTTCTCTCTAACTGAACTTTCTTGATTATTTTTCACCAATTAATATATTTTCTCTTAGGTATTTTGTTAGTAAGTGACATGCAATTCTGGCAGAATTGGACCCTTTTCCTGCCTCTTCCTCTTAGTTCTAAATAAGAAACCTTTTTTCCTCCCATGCTATAGCATCTTTTGTATATTTTATTTCCTTCTGTGATAATGAACTGGACATCTGGGCCAGGTCTTTGGTCAATGTTGGCTACATAAGAACATACATTGTTGAGACAAAATGGTTGCGAGGTACCTTCTTTAGGTAAGGATCAGATGGCAAAATTAGCAGAACAAAAAATGTCTCTGAAGAGCTAAAACCTTAAACAAGTTGTTAAATGTCACTTAATAACTAGTGGTTAAATGGGATCAAGAGCAGTCTGGTCTGCCTTAGGGTGTTTCCAGCAGGCAGCCAAGGGAAGCAAACCTTCCCTCCTACTCAGCGCTGGGGATGCCACAGCTCGAGGGCTAAGTCGAGGTCTGGGTCTCCAGTACAAGCCAGCAAGTAGACAAGCAAAGAAAAGAAATAAGTAAGCAAGTAAGGACAGCTGTCTCAAAATGGAGAGGTTATGAATTGCTTTGAAAGTCAAAAATTGAAGGCAATAAATTACTGCGACTATGGTATAAGCTTTCTAACAGCAGATACATCGATAGGTGTCATTCAGAAGAACATTCCAAAACCAGACCTATGACAGAAAAGCCTTCCCGTACAATTTTATTTACTCATTTATTCTAAAAAGAAGCCAAAACATAAAAAACCCCTTAAGTTATTTCACTACCCAAAACCAAACCAGAAAAAACTCTAAATTGTTCCCCTACCCAAAAAGATGTCAATATTACTTTTAAAACCTACATAATTTTGACTAGCAATTCAAAATAATGAAACTCTAAGTAACAAATATGGAATCACAAAACAGTACAATAAAAGTGAAACAGAAGTTATTCAAATATTTTATTGGTTAAAAATTGAACTATATTGTTTTGACTGAAACTGTTGGCCTTGTGATGTTTTTCTTTCAAGTAGCTCTGCTCAGTTTTTGCAGGGGTTTAACATCCCCACTTCAACAAAAACCACCCAAATTAAAACCATTCCTAATTCTAAAGTAGTTCAAATCAGTCTAAAAGTACATTTCAGTGTTTTGTTATTTTTATACAGAGCAGTGGGATAGATTGAAAGACTACAATTTAGCTGCTTTTCATTGGCTGGAAAAGTGTAGAAGCATAACACAGAAATCATTTTATTTGACATGACTCCATCTGAACCTTTCCTGAAAATTGTCACAGGGGAATTTATGGTAGGATAGATGCCAGAACAGAACTATACCACCCAGTGATGTATCATGTCCTTCTCTCCTAATGAATATCATTGTATTTTTCTGTCCAGACCTGTTTAAACCTCCACTCTAGAACCAGGCAAACAGGTCCGAGATCTGTCCAAGACGTATTCAAGTCCAGTAGCTTCACATGGAATTCTATATTTTATTCCTATCAAAGTCAGGGGTTTAATAGTTATTCTAGAAAAGGTAAAATTAGTCCATAGATAAACACTTTGAAAATTCTAATCCTAATAGTAGAGTGATAGACAGGCTTGGGTTGGAAGGGGCCTTAAAGATCTTTAAGGTCCAAACCCCTTCCATGGATAAGGACAGCTTCCACTAGGCCAGGTTGCTGAAAGCCCCATCCAACCTGGCCTTGAACAATCCCTGGGATGGGGCATCCACAACTTCTCTGGGCAATCTGTTCCAGTGACTTACCACCCTCCAACTGAGGAAAGTTTCACAAAAAAGTTTTGGGCTATGTACATACTATAAATTTTTTAAACTTTCAATATTATCAGTATCTAAAATCTGTACAACATAAATTACTTTTCACTCAGATCTCTGTATTTTGTAATTTTGTGAGTATACACACATACTTGTTCAACTAAAATTTATAACTTCATTTATTTTTCACACATACAATAACATTTTGAAAGAACGTTAGCAAATGTCAATGTCAAATATAAATGCTCTATTTTGTGGGTGTTTTTTATGTGCTGTAATATTTTGAGTGAAAATATAACTTTCTATGTAGTGTACTTAATTTAAGCATACTAACATTTACCTAATACTCCTTGTAGTTCTTTGGCAATACAAAATTAAATGTTGTAAGTGGAAACAGCTAACACTCATCTTGGAAAATGGAAACTGATTTTTGTACATACATACATTTACAAAGCATAAATTATATCCCAGAAGCAAGAATTTCTACCGTACTGCATAAGCCACATTAGAGGCCTTAATATTGACATTTCATTCAGACTTGATATTCAGACTTCATATTCTGTACTCATAATGATCCGGCTCTCTCTTGGAAAATCAGGCAAAGAAAGTCTTTCATATTCTCCCCTGTCAGAAGTAAAGAAACACAATCTTTACTGCAATTTGGAGAGCAGCTAGTCCTGAATGACACTGGCAATAAAGCAGAACAGGGTTTGAACTTTAATGTTTGAGAAACTTTCTCTTTTAACTCCTGCATAAGTGCAAAGAGAAAGTTAAAATAAAAAAAATTGACAATAAAATCCACTTAAATAATTTTCTTCTGAAAAAATGCACAAAAGCTTACATGCTTGGAGAAAATCAAAACAAAAAAAAAGAGGTCCCCTTTTTATTTTGTCTGGAGGTCATTTCAGCCAACCTCCCTGCTCAAGCAATGTAACATAGAGCAAATTGCTCAAGACCATGTCTAGTGGCTTTTGAATATCTTTGAGAAGAAAGACTCTACAGCCTCTCTGGGAAACCTGTGTCAGTATGCTTGGTCACCCTTGGTGAAAAAGTGTTTCTTGATGTTCAGAGGGAACCTCCTGTGTGTAAGTTTGTGCACGCTGCCTCTGGTCTTGTTACTGGACACCACTGAAAAGAGCCTGGCTCTGTAGTTTTTGCTCCATCTCTGAACCTTCTCCAAGATGAACAGTCTCAAATGTCAGCTTCTCTTCATCGGACCCTGAATCACCTTTGTGGCAATTTTCTTTTGGAGTCTTTCTAGTATGTTCACATCTCTTTTATACCAGGGACCCCAGAAGTGGGCAGAGTACTCCAGTTGTGACTCACCTGTGCTGGGTGAAGGGGGAGGATCACTGCCATTCAGCTGGTGGCAATGCTACTCCTCATATCGTTCACAACACCATTACTCCTCTTTAAAAAGGGCACATATCTGGCTCAAGTTCAGCTTGATGTCCACAGGACCTTCATGTCCTTTTCTGAAAACCTGGTTTTGAACAAGTCAGCCTCTGGCATATATTAGTGCCTCCCACTATTCCTCACTGGGAGCAGGATATTGTTCTTTCCTCTGTTGAACCACATGAGGTTCCTGTAACAAAGTTCCTATCCCTCACTACTGGTTGTCTTCATAAAAGTTCTTTGTGAAGGAGCTCACAGTCCACTGAGCCAGATAAATGCCCCAGTGGAGGATGTGCTCAGGGTTCCATCAGAAACCCTGCACATATTCCAGTTCAGATGCCTATTTATATGTTGTGGCATTTGCACACTTAGATCAAGCAATTGTGATAAAATTACGTTTGTCAGTATGCTTTTAATCTCAAGTTTTGCTTTTTAAAAGTAAATAGTAGAAAAAAACCCAAAAGCACTCTTCTACTGAAGTAATCCATATGTTCCACTATGAAACATGTGAAGACATTTTAAAAATAAACTGAGTATTTTGGAATTATTGATTACATATTATTGATTATTTTAATTATTTTGAATTATTAGCTGAAACATTATTGTGCTTATACTAGACTTAGACATGTAAGTAATTTATTCATTCCTCTTCACTAGTAGAAATGTTAGAAAATATGTTAAAATTGTCTGTATTTACAAGTAATGAACAAACAGTTTCACAAATATTTTTAATATTATTTAAGTGGTTCACTTATTTGATTTCTTCAATAAAGTTTCTTTGCCTAAAATGTTGTTTATATGAATATTTTTTCCATATTAAAATTTTTCTTCAGCATGATTAGAACAGCACAGAACAGAATAAAATAGAGCAGTGTAGTTTAAGTTGGAAGGGATCTACAATGATACTCTAGTCAACTTCCTGAACACTTCAGGGATGACCAAAAGGTAAAGCAGGTTATTAAGGGCATTATCCAAATTTCTCTTAAACACTGACAAGATAAGAGCATCATCCGCCTCTCTAGGAAGCCTGTTACAGAGTTTTACTACTCTTTCAGGAAAGATGTTATTCCCATTGTCCAGTCTGGACATCCCCTGGTGCAGCTTTGAACCATTCTTTACACGCATACTTTCCCTGGATCCCAGGGAGAAGAGATCACTACCTCCCTCTCCACTTCTCAGAAGATGTAGACAGCAATAAGGTTAGCTTTTAGCCTCCTTCTGTCTAAATTAGACAAACATAATTTTTAAAGTGTAGTTGGCAAATACAAACCTGTAGTATCATATCGTTATTAACTACATTTGGTCACTACCATTTCAAAACGAGTAAGAACAGGGTATTCAAGCATCACCATTAAAAAGTCCACACCTGTATTTCAAATATGCTACTGATCCTGAAGCTAATAATCAACTGTTGGGCTGCTAATAAATTGTCAGACACAGGTCCTTATGACCTCCATAAGGGGCTCTTACATTTTCTCAGTCTGAACTGCAAATGAGGCAGGGCTCTATGGTAAAGGAGAATGTGTCTTACATGCTGCTCTCTGCAGGAGTTAGAAGGAGTGAAGAGACGTGGGGAGCAGTGTGATGGATGATATGCAGTAGGGATCCCCAGGCTTTTCTGTCTTTGCCACCTGGTAGTTCACACACTACAGCTAAGCTATACTTGGCTTGGTTGGAAGCCAGGAGCTGCCACTGTCACCATCTATTTAAAGCACTGCACCTCGGCCTAGCACATTTGTCATCCTTCTTAAGTGTAGTGAACTCTTCTTGTGTTGGATACACCCGCAGAACTGTTTCAGATATTTTTAATAGTTTTAGTGCTTAATCTGATGTGCACTGGACACATTGGTCCTAAGCAGCTGGTGTCCTAAATACAGAAACAAAGAATAAACAAAAAGTAACAACCGGATAACTGGTAGTATCTAATGAATGTATGGACAACATAAATATGGAAAAAAGTATATGCAATAAGATGTTACTCTTAGTGTTCAGTTAAAGCCTTTTGAGTTTGTCTCTTTTAAGGAAGGTTGTGTATTTTAAACACATTTGTTTGTCTTTGAAAAGAGTTCACTGGGAGAACTAAAATCACATTATGGTATTCCCAAAATCAGCAAAGGCTCTTCCCTCTTACATCATACACAGCTAAGTCAGATGTTAGATAGAAAAGGGTAAAAACTATACCCATCTTTAAAAAGGGTGGAAAGGAGGACCTTGGAAACTACTGACCTGTCAGCCTCACCTCTGTGCCTGGGAAGATCATGGAACAGATCCTCTTAGAAGCTGTACATGGTTTCACCAAGGGCAAATCCTGCCTAACCAACTCAGCGGCCTTCTGTGATGGAGTTAGCACATCCATGGACAACTGAAGGGATACAGATGTCGTTTACCCAGGGTTCTGTAAAGCCTTTGACCCAGTCCTTCATGACATCCTTCTCTAAATCAGAGGGATTTGGGATTAGGCTGGTAGATACATAAGGAATTGTTTGGATGGCCACATCCAGAAAGTAATGGTTGGGGGCTTGGAGTCCTGGTGGTCACCACTGACAGTGTCCCTCAGGGGTTTGTATTAGGACCAGTGTTATTTAATATCTTCATTAATAACACAGATGAAGGGATCAAGTGCAGCCTCAACAAATTTGTCAATAACACCAAGCTGAGTATTGCACAGGGCAGTCGTGAAGGATGGGATACCATCCAGAGGAACCACGGACAAGCTTGAGAAACATTCCCATGAGAATGTCATGCTGTTTAACAAGACCAAGTGCAAGGTGCTGCACCTGGGTAAGGGCAGGTACCCCCAGTACCAATACTGACTGAGGGATGAACTGATCAAGAGCACCCCTGCCAAGGACTTTGGGGTGTGGATGTGAGGCAGAAATGTGCACTTGCAGCTGAGAGAGAGAGAGAGAGAGAGAGAGAGAAAGAAAGAAAGAAAGAAAGAAAGAAAGAAAGAAAGAAAGAAAAAGAAAAGGAAAGAAGGAAAGGAAGGAAGGAAGGAAGGAAGGAAGGAAGGAAGGAAGGAAGGAAGGAAGGAAGGAAGGAAGGAAGGAAGGGACATCATCAGACTGATTATAAAGTGTTTGTAAGCTTTGCTGTTAATAAGGCAGTCAGAGACAAAGGATAACAATAATCAGTGAAAGCCATCTTCATTCTTCCTTTTCCTTCTTCAGGACTTCTGCTCACCATGTTAAGCAGGCTGGATATTTTTTCATTCATTAGATGTATAAAACTAATTTCTCTCCAGTGTCTAAGCAAAGCCTAGGCTTCAACATGATCACTTAGTAATCTGGAGATGTAGTACTGCATTTTGAACGCACAAACAGAATCCTTTTACTTGTATGTCAGCTTTATGTTTTCATGAAGTAAAAATGTAAATGGGTTTTATAAGTGAAAGTCTGAGATGAAAGATTGTGACAATCAAGTTCTTTGCTTTCAAATTCAGCTCAAATTATTCTTTATTTTTCATATATCTGGATAACTAAACAAAAAAAATCTGGCAGGATTAAAGATAAATGTCTCTTAAATAGCAGAAACACTAGGACAATTTATTTTATTAATTCTGCTGATATATTAGCATGAAACATATAAAACCACTAAAACCTTGCAGAAGTCAAATGTGGAGCTTAAATGAGTTTTGTAATTGAATTGAATCAAGTGTGCAGATGCTATGTGTGGAATTGAAATTGCAAGCAAGAAGGGAGAGCAATTTTGCAAGGAAAGATCCCAAACTTAAAAGAATAATTAATTACTTTATAATGATATTATGACTAAGCATGAGTTTTACAACTTTAAGAAATCTGTATAAAGTGAAATTGGAACACATAGAGTATTCAAAGTCCAGGCAAAAACTGAGAATACGCCAAATTACTAAGTCAAGCTGTACCTTACAAGACAAGTTAGAATAAATGAAGATTCCTCTGCAGTTATAAATATCTATATCATCTATATCTATATCTAAAAAGAACTGCAAGGGCACAGTGCATGAGAAACATTATGGATCCTAGACCTAAAAAGTACCCTCATAATGATATGAATAGATATGACACCAAAGAAAGACAAAGTAATAGGTATATTAGCTGATCCTCTTTCTGATGTGGGAATATTTCCCAGTTTCTGAAACCTTCTTCTGGCCATGGAATGCATAGAAATCACAAGTTAGGACATTGTTTATGTAATGCACCTAAGAAAGACAGAAGTACAGAACTAGGTTTTAGCAAAGTCTTTTTGCAGTAACACTAAATGACTAATAATGATATTGTGTAAGACATAAATATATGTATATATGTATAGATGCATAATTCTGATTGCATTTGTGTATTGTATTTGCATGTTTTGATGCATGGATGGCTGGTTTGAGAAGCTGCCAGAAGCTTCCCCTAAGTCTGATAGAACCAGTGCCTGTTGGCTCCAAGGTGGATCCACAGCTGGACAATGCCAGTCCTATCAGCAATAGTGGTAGCATACGGGATAACATATTTTAGAAGTGAAAAAGTTGCAGCACAAAAACCCATTGCAGGGGAGTGAGAATATGTGAGAGAAACAGCCCTGCATCCACCAGGGTCTGTGAAGGATGGGAAACAGATACTCCAGAGACCAGAGCAAAGATTCCCCCGCATCCTGTGGTGCAGACCACGGTGAGGCAGCTCTGTCCCTGCAGCAGAGATCCACCTGCAGCCCATGGACAGCCCCACACCAGAGCAGGTGGATGCCTGAAGGAGGCTGTGACTGTGGAAAGTCCACACTGAAGCAATTTTCTTGCCAAGATTTGTGACCTCATGGGGGTCCCACACTGGAGCAGTCTGTTCCTGTAGGACTGCACCCCATGGAAAGGACCCATGCTGGAGCAGTCATGAAGAACTGCAGCCTGTGGGAAGAACTGACAGTGGAGAGTTTCATGGTGGACTGTCTGTCATGGCAGGGCCCCATGCGTGTGCAGGGGAAGAGTCTGAGTCCTCCCCTGAATGGAAGGGATTGGTAGAGACATTTGATGAACCAGTTGCAAGCCCCATCTCCCTGTGCTGATGGTGGGGAGAGCATAGAAAACTCAGGAGTGAAGTTAAGTCCAGGAAGAAGGGAGAGATGGAGGAAGGTGCTCTAAGATTTGGTGGTTTTTTGTACTACTAGATGTTGAAAAGCAAGTTTATAGTGAAATCTAGATGGCTTTTCCCCAGTAGTGATTTTTTCTCCTTAACTGGTGTATGACTGGACCTAAAGGCATAAGAGATTTCATCTGGCCCCCTATATTCCTGAATAGAAAAGGAAAAATATGACTGCTGTGGAAGAGGAAAAGTAAGAGGAAGAAAACCAGTTCTAGATCATTTGTAACTTCTTTTACTAAAACCATCCTGTGTCTTCAGTCTCCTCTTACTACACATCTACACAGCAAATAGTCAAAGTTAGTAAGAGTCTGCAGTAGTCTCCTGTACTCATTTCCAGGGCAGGATGGAAAAGCCCAGTTTATTTAATTATGTACTCAGAAGTTATAAAGAAGGGGATGTGAATTTAGCTTGCACTGAAAAATTAAAAAAAAAAAAAAAATCCCAAGCTAGTAAGGCTCAAGTCTGCAGCTCTAATGATTACTTTGTTTTGGTTTATCTTGTTTTAAATCTTTCTGTGTATGTCTACTATGCATATATTCATATATTAAATATGTGTGTTTGTACCTTAAGGATTTTTGGCAGTTCAGTAGAATCTATTATTGAACATATTATATCAGTATCAGACAGACAGATGCACATAGGAAATAAGACAGCTGGGAAATAGTAGCTGAAGTGTGTAAAAGGAAGGATAGATACCACCCCCTCATTTTCTGTATTAATTATACCTTGGAAGTAAGAACAAAACCAGAGATAAGAACACCACAGCTCATCATGATTTTCTAATGTCATGGTTGCGAGTAAAACAAAGCCTGAAATTTCCTTGTAGTCTTGCTAGTTTTATATTGTTTGTAAGCTGTTCTTTATCTAAAGAAACATATACATGTTTAAGAGTGCTTTCTATGTAAAATGGTGCACTGTATCATAAGTTAGGATCTGCTCAGGGAAAATGAGCATATCATGCAGAACTAATAATGAAGAAAAAATATTAAATTTCTTTTTTAAAAAACAAATTAATCTCAAGCAAAGAGAGAAATTTACAATACTCAGGCAACTAACACCCATAGCATTCAATAAGTGATGAAATAGCTAGGGCTAAGAAACACTTGCTGAATAATTATGCTCCTTTTTTACACAACATAGAGTTGGGAATAACCAGTCTAAAAAATATCTAATAACCCATTATTGTATGAACTGTGGCCCCCTGATACTATTTGCTGTATTCATAAAGTGCAGTTTTTCAAAACTGAAATCCTCAAGCCCACTTAAGGTCTTTGGGTGTACATTTGTAGTGTTTTGAATATTGTGCTTTAACAGAAGATACAGTTTGGATAACTGCAGTTATCCATTATATACTGGTATTATACATCAGTAGTTGATGTAAAAACTCGGGAAGAATTATGTTTCAATGAGTTTTTTACCCTTAATTATAAAAATATGGAAAAAAGGAGTTAAGGTGGAGTTCCCAGTTAAAGATTCCCTGCTAGACTGGAGGTGATTGGGAGAAACTCGGGAGCGGGTGAGAGAAAAAGAATCAAGTGAGAGAAAAAGAGCAGAATTTGTAGTTGCTCAGGAATACTCTCCTGTATGGTATCTTACTAAGGAATTATTAAATGCAGTAGGCCATGAGGGAATCCGAGGAAGAGTAAAGGTGTTGCGACTGAGATGGAATTCTTCCTAGACAACATGGGTGTGCTCAACAAAAAATATCATAATACTAAACATGCAGAACTCTTGAGCTAGCAGAGTTTGATGAAAGCCTTTGATAAATCAGTTGATGTAAATAGGTGTAGTACTTTAAAAACGTAGGTCCTATCTCCCCAAATCAGTCGTCAATGTTTTGCTTTCCTTTTTTTTTTACTGTGGCTTAGAAACTGAAAATGAGAAGAAGGCAGAAAATTGTTCAGGATTAACAGAGTAATTTGAGCACACAATGCTCTTTGTAAAGCTGTCAAACAGTACTGAAACTACTGCAGTAATAAGTTGCAGAAATTAATATTTTATGAAATTATGTTTGAACTGCTTGTATTACATGTTTCAATTTTTCAATACTGGAACTATGTGGAATATAAATAAGAATAAAATATTTTTTCTTTTCTTGAAAAAGGGAAACATATGATCAGATTATTGAAGACTGTCTCACAATGGGCTGCTTTCATGTATCATTTCCTAATTCTTGTTTGTTGAAATGTACAAACTAAACGTTTTTTAACCTGTACTGTTGATGATGATGATGTTTCGTAAGAGTTATAATTCTTAAAGTTAATTAAGAGTTTTTCAGAAAGAAAATTATAAGTTAATAATTTTTCAAATGTGAAACTTAAATAATTTCTAAATACAAAAAAAAAAATTCAAATCTTTTTGAACTTAATGTCAAAATTTGACTTCAACAAGGCAAGCATTTCCTTTGAGGACCTCCCACTCCAAGCTAAGTATGAACATATTTCTTGCAAGCTTTTTACCTTTAAAATCTCAATGATTTTCACCACTTTTACAGATGAAGTTGTCAACTTGTCTTACTTAAAAAGTAAAAAATATCAAACCATCACCAACATTAACAGACAAAATTTAACCTTGAAAATAAGACGCCATCTACACAGAAACTATGATAATGATACAGGGTAATTAGCATGAGATGTCTAGGGTAGGCATTCTCATTTGTTTTCAGAAGAAACTTAATATGGCTTAATTCCAACTATTTTGAAAATTCATTAAGCTAAATCATATTAAGGCAAATTAATAAGAAAAAAAAATCTGTGAAGGGGTTAAGTCAGTTGAATTTATTCATTTTCAGAGTCGGGTAGACTTGTGATTTGCTGGTATTAGGAAAGGCATGGCTGTCACTGTACCTCTGAAAATTCATCACAGAGGACCACTAATTCACATCCAATTTCTTCCACCAATGATTATTAATCCTTTGGTGTGGGAACAATAATTATTTTTTTTCTCCCAAGATGCATGTAAAAGTCCCATATGGCATATTCAGTCAAAACACCCCATTCTTACACACCCTTATCAGATCTCTTCTGCATAATGCCCATACATAAGCCCAAAAGCAAAGTGTCACGCAGTGTAGCAGAAGAAAGCAGCAGTGTATTTGCATTTGCAAGTTTCCATGGTAGAAAACAATTAGTTGCGTTATCTTAAGGAGTAAAGAGTTCTGGTCATCATAAATTGAGTCATGGATCTTTAGTAAAGAGATTTTTAGCCATTATTACTTTTTAAGCTGTGGCTAGAACTCAAGTTAGAATCATTTGTCCTAATGTTGTTCAAAGACTTTGACTTTCCTTGTATCTATATTAGTCTGCTGGGCTGCTAAGCATTATCTCGGTAGCGTTTAAAGAGATTTTTACATGCACCGTTGGTGGGGGACTAGATAGGAGCCCATGGGAACCTCAGCTCTCTCATTATCTGCTACCGAGTTTTCATTTGCACCAGCTTGCTTCATGATGCATTTCACAGTAGCTTCAAGATAGTCTAGTTCTCTGGCCATACTAGTCTAGCAGAGTTTTATGTCTGTACTGATCAGCTGCATCCTTTATTTTAAATTGTTATAATGTCTTTGAGGATTTTAGTTCATAGCTTCATCGAGTGTATGCTAATTCTTCCATTCCCTAAAGCCTCTCTCTTAAACTTGCAATTTAATACTTGTCTTTATAAGACACCTACTTACAGAAATATTTCGTTTCTTCATAGAAAGGACTGCTGCTGTTTTTCTCCTTTGGAGGCAGCATCTGGAATTAGATAATATTTTTATTGTCAATAATATATGAAACAAAGAACTGCAAGCCTTCATTAGAGTCTGAAGGAGTTTAAGTTGGGAATTGAAAACTGCCAAAATCTACTGCAAGACAATGAATAAAAAGTGAATTTCTTTTTAAAAAATAGGAGAAATAAGTGGGCTTTATGGGAAATGGAAATGACATTACAAAGTAGGAGATTTTGTTTCATTTCTGAACCTATCACAAACTGATGAGATTTGTTTTCTTCCTACAGATTGAAAAGAAAATATAAAATATTGTTTGCTTAAGGATGTCACTAAACTGTGCTTTCAAATTCTGTAAGACAACGGTCTTTGCATTTATGTTTTCTTATTTCTGTTTAAAATTTTTTTCCCTCTAGTCAGGTATACAAAATGATCTTTACATCAGTGATGATTGGATAGGACATTGCATGCCTTGTAATTTTTTTATTAATGAAAAAATACATGTTTTGAAATCTGAATACATAAATGACATACTGCTGTACTTTCTTAGCTTTCTGTTTTGATTATTTTTCTGATTTCAAAAATTTTACTTTTCTGCTTAATATTTCACTCCTGAATAATCAAAGTGCTACAGAAAATTTACTTGGTATTGTTACAGGTAGGCAGCAGGGTTTTTTAAATTATGACTTTACAGGTCTTCTTTCTCACCAGTATTATCTTGAATTCTTTTCAGGCATTGGTACTCAGGCACACAGTGCCCTTTAGTCAGATTCTATGATTGGTTGTATCTACCAATACTAAAACACCTATGTTCCTTTATTGGTAAATTATTCTTGATACAAGAGCAATTAACCTGTTGACTCATTTCTGTGTCTTTAGGCATGTTTTCTTACTGAAGTCAAACTGTCTTCCAAGGCGAAGTTATTAGTTTAATATATGTTTGCTTTCCTTTGTATCTGTATATATGTACATATATATATGCAAATTACAGACAATATTTCTCCTACACTTCTTTGCAAGTTTCTTACCCTAATACTTTTTCAGCTAACAAAACATCTATTTCACATACAGGTGACACTAAACTACTAAACTTCATGAACAACAATTTACTTCTGAACAAAAAGACACAAATAAAGAAACAAACAAAACCCCCCCCAGCAACAGGTAGCAAAAGCTCTTAAGCTTTGGAAATTGTTACGGTTTTGATTTTGTTGCAGATTTTGTAATCACTTCACCAAAAAAAAAAGCCCCAAATTATTTAATAGATATAATTTCTAAAT
>VZRQ01007125.1:594870-606751 GCA_013397975.1 Machaerirhynchus nigripectus
TATAATTTCTAAATATATATCTATGTATATAATATATAATATATCAAGATCTAGTGTATTAATATATAAGTGCACTTATTTATTATTAAATATTATATATAGTTATATATTATAATACATATAATTTCTAAATAAACACAAACCTATTTGCCTGTTACTATTGTTTGCTTATGCCAAGAATGTGGTAACACTGTAATCTTTGGTTATATTAACATGCACTAAAATTTGTATCACGAAGGTACAGAATAGGACATAAGTAATTAGTCTTTAATTTCAATTAATGTCAAATCTTTTTTGTAGTAACTGATAGAATAAAATATATCCAGAGGTTTCTAAAGAGTCATTTGTCTCCATTAAAGAAAAATCCAGAAGGTTTTCGCTTTGTGGAGCTGAACAATGAACTGGTGATGAAGTTGTATCTGATGATTTTCTTGGCAAATCACTAAAGTCATTATCCTCCCACCTGCATCAGAATTAGCTATTTGTAAGGATTGATTAGTTGTGCAGACTGACTACTTGAATAATCATGATCTTAAGTGAAATTGCGGCTTCCTTTGCTTTTTCACAAAGAAAGAAAGAAAATTGTTAAGAAAAATTAGGACCACAGATAACTTGCAAATGTCTGATCATATAGAGATGATTCTACAGCTAAAAATATGTTGAACATTTAATTTCTGTACAAATTAAAGTGCTTAGGTTTGACTTTAATACCTAATTAACTTTTCAATTTGCAAACATTGCTAATTCTGGAAGTACTGAATTTTCAGAGACTCCTTTGGTGGTTCTTTCAAGACTTCCTAACCTAGGAAGGGATTTATCCAAGAAAATGTAGATATCTGCATATAAGTGCTAAAATGCATTTACAGGTCTTAATTAATCTCATCCAGAAGTTGGCGTCTAAAATTCAGCAGATTAATCATTTTGTAGGAGTGTCTGGCTATGACTATGGTAACAATTTCAGATGTGCATATCTGTGGGCTGAATGTAATTGTTCACACAAAAGCATCTAATAACTTTAGAGGTTAACCAGCACATCTCTCCTGAGAGAAGCTTTCTGTAGAATCTATGCCGAATCTATCAGCCCTATGTGGCTGTCTCAGAGCATTGAAAAGTCTCTGGAATGGCCCTGTGCAATGTATATTTCATTGAAGTTCCATATTAAAATTCCTAATTCAGATTTCTAATCATGAGCTAGGTCTCAGCCTCCTAGTTACAGATTTTATTGGTATGAAGGACGGATTTTGGACAGCAAATCAAGTAATCAGATAGAAGTGTCCGCTTCTGGTTCAAGGTGAACAGAAAAGCTGGCTAAACTTGCTCTCATAAAGGTACCTACAAAAGGACAACATTTTTTTTTATAACTTTTAGGCTGAATTACATCCTCTGTACTGGATAAAATTCCTAAACATAAATATTTAGTGCCATTTTTCATATTTGGCTTCCAGCTGGTATCTCAGAAGAAAATAAGTCTCTTGCAGGTCCTGCATCTTCTCTGTCAGACCTGTACTTGTGTTCAGATACATATTGCATGTCATATGAGACTGGATAGATAAGATTAGGCATCTGAATATGTATGACTTAGATATTATGATGTTCAGATACTAAATGTCTGGGCTTACACATAATTTAATGGGAAAAGGGGATTATTTTACTGCAATGTGGAGAATCACACAGGATTATTGATATCATAACACCGATCTGGGAAGATTTAGTGTTTCCCATTTATCAATCATATATTCTCTAAAGACAGTCAGTGGGAAATTATGGTACTCCAAATATTTGAACGAAGTCAGATTATTTGGTATCCAGAAATATCTCTCCATTCTCTGAAGTTTCTCACCAAGTATTCTGAGCTAGGCTTGTGATGGCGTAACCAGGAAAAATTTGAAAAATTTTGGCAGAGAAAGAACTTGTTCAAGAAGTTGGAGTTGGGGTTTAAACCTGCCTTATAATAAAAGTAAAGGAATCAGAGTGCACAGGCTCACCTCAGGCAAATTTTAAGAGATATAAGGAAAACAAATATGATGGCCCTGTTTTGTCGTACTCAGACACAAAAGAACCACGCAGACACCGTTCTGTCAGGATAGGGCCTGGGCCAAAAGAGAGAGCAAGGAAGGGCCACGGTAGAAGGAAGAAGAAAAAAGGAAGAGTGGCCCGGCCCTTTATTTAGTCAGTTATATATCTTTTTAGAGACAACCATGGATTGGAGGATGGGGTTACCACCTCTCCATGACACTGGTCAGACCAAAAGTCTATCATAATTCTCCGCCTAACAAAAGGAATGATAATAATAGATACCGGTAGGTAAACATGCCTGATGCTTACAGTAAAGTGCCTGGGAAATTCTACTACAGGAATGAAAACATAGAAAGACTGCAAAATTCAGGGCGACACTGTTTTGTATCCTTCTGGATGAAACTGAAATATTATTCATACAGAAATAAAAATAATTTTCTGTAGTTCATTTATAAACCACTTTGCTGCCAGGGAAGCAGGAAGATCCTAGATCTTGATCCATAGTCATGCTACTGTTCATGTACTTCAAGGTTGTGGTTTTTTTTTCCTCAGAACAATGCTTGCAAATTCCTGAAGCATGATTAAAATACAGGTAACTCCTTAGATCCTTTCAGGATTTAATCCATGCCACTTACTTCTCTGTCAATTTATTTTTCCATAAATGATGTGTTCTTTGCCTCAAGATGATTTCACTTCAGCAACAGTGAGGGAAGGATTACCAGTTAGCAAAAATTATCTGTCAAACTTGGAAACTAAGTCCTGGATTAAAAGATTCTTTGTTCTAATAATCAGATCTCCCACAGTCTTAACTGATGATCTCGTCATTACACTATGCTAAGGGCAGATAACAGCACTACTGACCGTATTTCAAAATAAAAAATATCTCCAGGTACTGCGACTGAGGCGTAATTGAATATATAATATGAAGGGAAATGAGTTATGTAAATGCCCTGAGCAGACAATAGTCTGTTCAGGAAACCTGCACCATCGATAGAAGCAAAGGCAGAGCAGACTTCTCTTCTGAGGCTGGTCATTAAACAAGTTCCTGCTAATCTAACACTCGGTGCTAGGATAATGTTTCTCTTGTTCTTATTCTGTTTAATTATTTTTATTTAACAGTAATTTATGGAAACAAAGTGATTTAATCTGTAAATCAAAGTGGTGCATAGGGCACAGATTTAGGAGATGGTGCTTACCCACTAAATTTAAACTCCACAGAGTTTTGTATAGCCATGGTTATAGGGGAGGGGATAGTATTATGGACAACTCACATGACCTAGCCTGCAAGTCATGTTAAGATCCATATCTAGCACACATGATGGAGATATAAACCACACAGATAAGCTTATGTGTTCAGTTTAGGCCTTTCCCTGCCATGGGCTCTCTGGTGGAAAAATGAACTGTCATTTTTGGGCATGTCTCAGGATAGTTCTGAGGTAACAGAAGAGCCAGTTAGGAGGCATTCCTACTATAACTCCGAATATTTGGTTTAAACAGACAACAATTCAGTGATATTTAACAGCAAAGTCATTTGGAGTTCTTGCAGGATCAAACATTTGAGAGTCAGAGAATTAATTTCATGACCATTGACTACTGGGAATACATAATGTTCTATAGTAAGCTGAATTTAAATGCTAACAGAGTGTTCCTGAGAAATGTTGAAATATTTGTTGAAATATAAGTGCATGTGCCTTTTTGTTTGGTTGCTTAGGTTTTTTTTTAAGATAGAAGATGCTTATCCCTAAAATCAATTTAGGCATATAGGCCAAATACTCTGAAATAGATTTTACTCTAATAGACTGAAGTAGAAATCAGCAAATGGATGAAGTAGGCTTTGTTATTCTAGGTTACTGTTCCTTAATTTCCCTTTAATTAATTTGGTTTGGAGCAGTCCTGCACTGTTTTACTATCAGTTTCACTACCATTGCTTACGAGGATGATTATGTGTTTATACATGAAAACAAATATTCCACTGATTTTTCTGACACAATGATAGAGCGAAACCTATGAAACTGAGACATAGAGGTCAATGAAATATTTATGTTCTTCTTTTTACATTTATGTATTCAATTTTATCTCCAGGTGTTTATCAATTTAAATTGTTGCCTATCAGATTAGATTGGGAATATATTGAATTATTTAGCACTTGCTATATATTGTCTGATAAATCAAGCTAAAAGTTTTGGGCACAGTCTGACTTATTGAGAATTCAAGATTTTATGCCAACATATTTAAGTCTTGTAATTAAAAATGTTGCATGTGTTTAGGCTCTTTCTTCAGAGAAATTTCTGAAAAGCTGTATTTCAGGTTTCATATAATAATCTCCAAAATCCTTTCATGATTTGGTGTTCTGGTTAGAGACATATTTTCCTGATAATTATTCTTGATTAATACTCTGTTTGTTTGCTTATTACCTGATAATTTCTTTTTTAGGAGCTATTTTATGCAACAGATGGTCATGGGATATGTTGGAGAAAATAAATGGTATTTACATTGTAAGTGTGTCTATAACCAGTTTCAGATATCTACTGCATAGACTAAAAGAAGAGATAGGTTACTATGAAGGAAAAGCCTGCAAAAACACTTGTTCTTTCCTTTAATTTTTTTTAAAAGATAGACAGAAAATAGTTCATATTAGTGTCGAGCTCAGACTTGTATTTGATTATTTTCAGTATTAATTTGATCATTTCATGGTTTCAACTTATTTACCTGTTGATTCAGTCTTTAATATGAACTAATTTTGACTTCAGTACTATTGCATCTTTAATTAACTCAATAAAGTCATAGTAAAGCAAAACAGCCAGATGTTTCCTCTGCTGCGTTTTGCTATCAGATCCTTTTTAAAAAAATCGATAAACAAACTGGTCCTCTGAGTTCTAGTGAAAGCTCAGAGGTAAATAAGACATCCTAAATCTATTTTATTTGACTTGTTGATTTGTATCTCAATATTAGATCTACAAGAAGATTTCACATTGCAGTAATCACATACAACACTGTACACTGGAGGATCCTCTGAGGACTGCTAGGAAGAGGCAGGGTCCACCTGGCCAAGAAGGAACAAAGCATTTTTTACCAACAGGGAAGGACAACTTTCAAGTAGGAAGGATACAGGTAGGAGATGACAACCCATACAGCAAGGAGGAAGTGGTGGACAGTAGTGGCAGACAGAGGGTCACAGGGTAGTGTGGAGAAGAATAACTTTGTGTTTAACAAAACATGGCTGAAGGGAGCCTACCTAAATGTATCTGTATAAATAAGGTAGTGGTGAGAGGGCAGCATGATGGCAGAGGCTCTCACACATTTTCTGGGGACTCATCACCACTGCATTCCTCTCTGAAATGGCTGTGCATTCATGCACAACATAAAGGGAACATGGAACGTAGGTGTCTGGGAGCAGTTGCAATGCTGTGAACTCACTGGGATTACAGGGATGGACAGAATTTTTACAAAGGACAAGCAGAAAGGCATAAGGTGAACAAGCAGAAAGGCATAAGGGGGACAAGCAGAAAAGCATAAGGGGAACAAGCCCTTTGTTTGAGGAAACAATGAGAATGCATGATACTTTACCTAGGGATGGAATGTTAAACCAGGAAAAAGTTTATAGTTCAGCATTAATGCACAGACTAATGCAAGATCCATTGTGATGGGACTCTATTAAAGACCACCTGCTCAGGAAAAAGTTGATAACTTCTTCCAATAACTGGAACAAGTCTTACTTTGACAGCACCTGATCCTATCCAGCACCATAGTTTTGGAAACAGTCACATTCTGTACAGATCCACTCTGAGAGCCTGTATTCCTTTCTGAAGGTCCAGCAACAAGTTGGTCTCCTATATATTTGTCTTCCAGCTGTAGGAGAAAGGATGCAGACACATCACTGCCCAGACACACATCACTGCTATTTTAGCCATTTCACAGGTGTGATTATCAAGACTTTCTTTCCTGAAACATACTATTGTGTGCACTTTATTGTGCTTACATATCCTTTGTTCCTTCCTGTTGTTGTTAAAAATAATACTGTTGGCTATTTCCCCTTCTTTTTTGTCAAATTTCTTCAAATTCTTTCATTATTTTTTATTCGCCTTTGAGATATGAAGGGCAACCTTCATATCTTGAAGAGTTCCCAAATTCGTTGCTGAAATTTTAGGTTTTGCCTTTGTATTGAGTTCCTTACATCCCTCTTTTTGTTACAATACAGCCTCTTTTTGTTTGTCTATTCTGTTTTAATAACATTTAAATGCTTTTACATGTGTTCTACAAGGTTATGAACAAGGCAGTTCACTATATACAGATTTTAATTTTGTCAAGACTTATTATAAGGGATTTTTTTGGTTTTTTTCAACAACAGTGACAGATGCTGAAAGCCAGCTTGTCTTAATTGACATAAGACTTCCTGGCTGAATTACAGGTTGTTGGTTTGAAAGTGTGAAGTGCATTCCTGTAAAGGCCGCAGTGACCTTTAGAGTTCACTCAGTAAGGAATCAAAGTGCAACATTTTAGTAAGCTCAGCTCAGTTGCTAAGGCACTTACTTTTAAAAAAGAAAATCTATTTCATATAATTTCTTAAGACAACATTCAAACACAGTTAGCCAAATTTCTGCATGTTTGTTCTGCTGTGATTCAACAATGGCAATTTGTTCCTGGCTGTCTCTCCCTACAGGAAAACAATAATTCGTCTGTGTTAGCATTTATTGTTCTAGAGTCTAATATTTGTTTTACTTTAAGAAATAAGTAGTAGCAGTTTACTTGGCTTTATGAGAAATAAATTGTGAGATTCAGGGAATAAATTAGTAGTGTTATGGCAAACTGTTATTTTAAAATTATAGTACCTTAAAAAATATTTGGAAAATCCAGTGCACTAACCTAGCTGTTTATTTTGGAAAATACAGTTTTAATGTGAACATTTATTTTTATCCATTTGTGAAAGACTTTGTGTCCCATCCCAACTTCTTGTGCATCCCCAGCCTACTCAGTAGAGGAGGCAGAGTGGGAAAAATGCAGATGTTGTTCAGCAGTAACAAAAACACTGCTGTTGTTATCAACCCTGTTTTATTAATGTATCCAAAACACTGCTCCATAGAGGGTGCAATGAAGAAAACTGGCTCCATCTCAGCCATATCTGGTACATCAGCTCACTTTAAAATAGGCATGAAGTCTGAGACTTGGCTGTAAAAGCATAACCATGTAGTGAAACTTAAAATATCTGAGCTCATCGTGAATGACATTCTATGTGCTCTTTAGAATGCTGAGTGCATCTCTGAGGCTCTCAGCTAGTGCTGTGCGGATAACTTTGATATAATATCTGAAATTTCACCAGATGCATGTTAGGTAATTTGATCCCATTGTAGGTACCCATTTATTAGGCTGATCATGAGGTGCTCTTAGAACGCTCCAGAAACACATTAGAAAGGTGAATCACACACTTCACTTCCTAGGCAACCTTCTACATCCTTACTTTATCGATCAATTGTAAGTGCTCTGCAGACCCAGTTACATGTAGGTGAGAGCTTTTGGTTATGAGAAGAATATAGAATATAGCTGTGTTAACGAAGTGACCCTCACTGTAACTAGAACTTTAATATTAGTAACTTAATCAAGATGACTTTTTAAAAAATTATTTCCTTTTTAAGATGCAGTCTCATTCAGAAAATAAATGCATACCTTTTATTAAATTCAGGAGTCATTTCAGGGGTTTTTTGTTGTTTAATATTCTGTTTCCTTACAGAAATTATTCATCTTGCCTCCAAATTTTTATTTTGTTTGGGAAGAAGAATGTTAAACATTCTTATTTATGTGGTTAAAATGATGCTGTGTCATATGCTCAGTTGCTGCGTATGCAAAGTTCAGAGAACATAATTTTAATTCTAGTATCTATTATTGTTATTACTCTGTGTCAGACTATTAAGAATACAAGACAAAAAGAGATTTTTTCACTATAGATGAATAACATGGAAGAAAAGTCGACCGAACCTCTTTTGCTATGATTTTACAGTTGAGAAAAAAAGAAGTTTTCCTTAAGTCAATATTGAGAGCATTGTATTTCAGGTTGGGAATTATGTTTTATTCCTTAAGCACTGATTTATACACAATGAAAACACAAAGTGAAAACCAAAATGGCCGTGTTGTAATCCTACTTCCTTGAGACCATTTTGATTAAGAGTAACGGAGAAATAAATAAAAAATACAGATAAGAATTAAAGATTTTGTATATTTTATATAATTAGGAATTCATATCAAGATCCCTTCCTTTTAGTCCAATAAAAAACAATGAAGACTACAGAAATAAGATCACAAGATATCTGAGTGAACAGACTGTCTTAATGCAACATGAACTTCTTTGCTCTCTAGTTCACAAAAGATGAACAGTTTACAGATGGAGACATGAGCTGGTTCAGTCTGATCTTTGGATCCTGGACTTCATGTACTAGATACATATGACTGAGAAATGAATCATTAGGCCTTCTACTTTATCTAATAAAAATACAAGGATATGGACTCAGACACAAATGTCACCAGCTGTTACATTCTAGCAGCCTCAGTAGGAATTAAGAAAACTGTGGCAAATTAGGAAAACAAATAAATAAATAAATATAACAGAAGAGCAGTAGAAATTAGTGCTATTAAGTTCACTGGATGGGACATTTTCAAGTCTAAGTTACATTCCAGGATTCTAGAAGTTGTATTCTACAAGCTGTAATACTAATCAAAGGCTGCTTGTGAGAGTTATTTCCAAAATCCAATTCTTCTCTCAGATGTGATAGGATTCTTCAGTAGGAACATCAGTAGAAGCAACAAGACTAGTCCATGACAGGGTAATTTCTGGCCTTTTTTCTCTTCTGTCTTTCCCCAGTATAATCTCCTAGGTACATTCTCTTGGCTTTTCTCAGGGGCTCTTGTTTTGCAGAGCAAGAAACGGAGGTTTGAGTTGTGGTACCCATGCAGACACTTTCTCATTCTCCTGCCCACAGTGGGATGAGGAGAAAATAAGAAGAGTAACAATGAGAAAACTCATGGGCTGAGATAAAGACAATTCAAGAAGTGAAAGAAAAAGAAAAGGAAAAAAAGAGAAAGAAATTACGCAAACTTAATTATGCCTCCCACAAGCAGACTGACACCTAGCTAGTCTCTGAGCAACAACTACCTTGGAAGACAAACACTGTCCATCCTGTTTTTTGCTAATGATGTTATATGGCATGGAACACCCTTCTGCAAGGGCAGTGTGAGAAACTGAGACAGGCTTGATGTTATGAAAGCACTGTCCCACATATTAATAATAGTAATTTATTTATAATAACAAAACATTGGTGTGTTATCATGACAATTTCAGTCACAAATCTAAAACATAATGTCAAGCAGATCATTATGAGGAAAGTTAATTCCACCCAAGGCAGACCCAGCACAATTTGAAATCTGTATTTTCCTATTCCTGCAGAAATTTGAACCCAAGTATTTCTTTCATCAGTCATTCTTGCCATCTTTCTGCTGGGTGACTTAGAAAGATAATGTCTAATTTACTTTTTTTTTGGTGTTAAGTGGCCATGCAGCTGAGAGTTACAGGGCTAGATGAACAGCAAGCATGAGTTTGATTCCAGACCGAATAGGAAACTGCTTTCTAGATTGTTACATTTTCACTATTTAGCATATGTGCATAAATAGTCCTACAAAAACTGTTTCCTAAAATGCTGTTTACTGACTGCTTAATATAAGTACAAAAATAACACCAGGAAGAAAATAAATTAATAAGGATTAGAATGCTTTTAGTCCAAATTAGGCTACTAATCAGCACGAAATGTGAAATTCATGAGGTTGGAGACAGTATAACTCACTTGGCTATGGAAATGGGAATTCTACTCTCTGATCTAAAGACTGCTTATTTGGTTTTTTGCTACACTTTTTTAAAACATGAAAAAGTTATAAAAGGAAAGAACACAATCAAGGACCTTCTGTGTTTTCAGGAGAATACCAGAATTATTTTGCTATAGAATCCCTTTTTCTTTATTTTGATGTCTCTTGATCCATTAATTTTGCGTAGTTTGTTACCCATAGCTGAGAAACCACAAGGAAGCTGAAACAGCTCTCCTCACGCTAATATGATATTCATACCTTAACAGAGCCTCAGCCAGAGGCTAGACAGAATCACAGCACTAGAACTTCTCAGGTGCATATTTAGAAGAAAGTGAATTGAACTTTTAACTTCTTAATGATTGAACTATTAAATAAACTATTAAATTGGACTTTGAAAAATACAGAAATTATTGGAACTAAGCTCTTTAAACACAGCTGACTTACAACAATCTATATTGTGTAGATTATCACACCTGGCTTCTCACTGATCCCTACTTTAATATACTAGGAAATTGCATCCCACAATTAGCAGTTCTACTAACTGACAATTATGTTTCTAACTATTAACTACATTGGCGCTACAAGAATTAAGGTATTTGAATAAAGCTTTTCTTTTGGAGTTGAAATAAAAAATTTATTTTTTCAAGAATTGTATATTTATTCTTTTATCTAAAGCCAAATTTCTGGTGCTGTTTGATATATCAGTGGTTATTCTACTGAACATCCAGCTGTCAATCTGGAAGTTTGTAGGTCTTCCATGTCATCGTTTTTAGCCTCCTGCAGTCATCTCAAATATACTGAATTTTTTCATACACCCCTATGAGGTACTTAAGGCAAAAAAATAAGAACAGAAAGACAAGATAGGAAGCTATGCTGCATTCCATTGTAAATTATGTGACAAAATTATTTCCTGTATGCTGACTCTTATCATTTTCACACCTGCAGAGTTTAGTTAGCCAAACTCCAGTATGATACTGCCATGATGTATTGTTATTTGCACCTAAGTGTTTTTATTTGCCAGAAATCATGTAGGAGGTCCTTAATCTGCAGCATGTGAACTGAGATGAGACTCCTGTGAACCCTACCCTTGTGGGGAAGCATACAAATCCCACCCTTGTGTTCCAGTTACCATCAGAAGAGGAAAATAGCCACTTATATACTTCATTTCATTAGGGACACTGAAAGTTAAATTAGCTTAATGCTGTACTAAAGGCTCTATATTGCTGCTATAGCAGCAGAAGTATATCACATTTTAATACTTAAAAGGCATTCAACATGATTGCAAAAATAAACAACAAATTACTCTCAATCTTTACATGAATATTCATGGTGGTTAAAATTGTTTAACCAGTCAGGGATGTACAAAAATGCCACACTAACTCATTACAACAAGTATGAAAATTCTCTGGCCTTTAGGGTGATTTTTTGTTTGAACCTTAAGTGAAGACCAAGATAACTGATGGATAGAAAGCATTCATCATAGTGGCATTCATCATGGGATATAAAACAGGTTTTGAACCATTTCTCTTTGCCACTAAAACATTCCAAAAGTCAGTACAGTAAAGTTTCCAGATTTTCTCTACAAGCTCAATAGAAATATGCCTAAAATTTTCCATCTGTATCATTCCATATTTGCCCGTTTTATGAAGCATTTTCTTCGATCCCACACATCCTCCCTTTCCCCCGTAAATACTTACAGATTTTTCTGGGGAACATAATTTCTAGGAATAATGTCTTCCAGAGCTAGGAAAGACTGAATTTTGAGTTCCTTTTGGACAATCAGAGAGTGCATTTTTTTTTTTTTTTATGTTATGAAAGATCTTTAATTTTTCAGATTGCTCAATTTGTTCTTTCACTGACCCAGAAGCATAAACCAACAAGATCTGCCTTGGCCTTCAACTTCTTAGGGGTTGTTCCAGAAGAAACCTGAAGCTGTTAATGTGTTTAAGTATCCCACCTTTGCTCACCACACCCAGAAACTGCTATAAGCTCATAGGATAGGTCTTTTTTTTTTTTTTTT
>VZRQ01007125.1:606764-637886 GCA_013397975.1 Machaerirhynchus nigripectus
TTTTCCCCTCTATACAGTCTACCCCCAAAATTTTAGATGTTTACATGCAAGTATGTTTTTAATGTTCTATTGCCATTTGTGATGTCTTAGAATACACAAGACATAAACACAGGTCTAGCAGAGATGGCACAGGGCAGAAAGAATAGTCAAGGCAGTGAGCAGCAGAAGTGGCAAGTGAAGGCTAAGCAGGGCATTCAGATTTATTTAAAATGGCATCAAATACCTACTCATATATTACTGAATCCAGCACCTACACTTGACAAAGTTTTTCTGGAATCAGTTTTTTTACCCACTCATTGATGTCCACTGTGGATTCATAGGGCAAATGAAGTAACCCTAGACTTCTATTAGAGATGAGAAATTTAATAGACTTCTCTGAATTTTATAAGCTTCATGTAACTACGTTTTCTATATTTCCTCTGTTGTTTCCCTTAGCAGCTTCCACACACTGTTATGACAGGAGCAGATCACTGCTATGATTGTTAAATACTAAGCAGCTGTTTGTGCAAAAAACTAATCAAAACCAATATTTATATATATTTAATATTAAGCCATAGAGCTTTTTTTTGTCCTTTACTAACTTAGAGGCAAGACAGTATTTCAGTGATGCAGGATATTGTTGGCCATTAAGTCTATGCTCAGTGTAGACTTTGTTGCAGGTGAGTGAGTAAACTGAACTGTAACTGGTCCTCTAAGGCTCAGCCTTAAACCTAAGTGGTTTGTTTTATCTCCTTTTAAAGGAAAGTTTTGCAGTATCTTATGACAGTTACAACCCCTTTCATTTTTTATGTACATAAGTGTTATCAAAAAGGCAATATGAGATGGACTACAGTCTGAATATTTCCTTGTTGCTGCGGATGACACTGTCCCTTTCCAAACAGCTGTCCTTGGCAGGAAATACTAAATGCCCCTACATATGCTATACAACTGATACTATTATAATTAAATGTGTTTCTAGATTTGGTTTATCACCTAGAAGTTAAATAAAGGATACATGGAATGATTGTGGAGATAGTTGAATGATTTATAGTTTTCAAATATATTGAAAAAGGAAATAGAAGTGATGATTAGCTCTCTCCAAATAAGGGGCTGAATAATGGGGATACACTAAACTGGACATATATGAACTGCATTTTTTTGGTTCACCTAGTGTATGGATACACACTGTGTTTCTGCGTTACTGTCCAGAGGATTCAATTTTTTATTTCAAAGCCCATTATTTGTTGGGTGCTTGAAAATGTAGAATAAAATTGGCAGTTTAATTCTCTGAACTGCTTTCCTCTTCTCAGTAAATGCCTGTATTCCTGCCAGAAATTTTTGTAGCGTTTCGGGCTCTTTGCAGTCTTATTTCTTTATTACGTATTAGTAGAAGACACTGTGTGTATGAGATACTTTATTCAAAACCAAAAGCAATAAAAAAAGATTGATAAATATATAAATTATATTTGTCAGAGTCTAAAACATCTCAATGTTTCATTATCAAACACTTTTTTGATTAAATTTACACAGGCATAAATATGTAAAATAGCATTTAGAAAGTAATAAATAGGTAATGTAAATATTTTATTTTAATTTATTAATTTTAGGTAGAAGATAGGTATTGACTTATGAAATGTCCAGTATTCAGTTAAGAAATTGTCATTTTGTCATACATTTACAATAGTTCCAGCAGGTATCTGTTTCATCTACAGACAAAGCCTAATATAACAGTATATATAAAATAGGCATATAATATGTAATAAACAGGCCATATAGTATAATAAACCATAACATAATAATTTATATTTAATTTCGAGGCAATTTAGTGAATATTTTCCCCACATATCAATAATTAATTCTAATGATTACTGTAGAATGAATTGCAAGTAAAGGTTGAACTAGCAATCAAAAAAATATGAAAAGATATACAAAAATATTATGCAATTTTAGTTCTGTTTTTCTGGAAATACTTGGACAACTTATTATACTGATTGGAGTTACATTTTTAAAAATAAATAATGAAATATAAACTTCTAGAAAAAATCTCCATAATTCTGCAATTTTCAGTGTTTTGGCACTTTCATGAAATTGTTTACAGCCACAATGTCACCTGTTACTATGCTTCCATTTAATAATGAATAACCAACGACATTTGCACTAAAAAAGGTAAACCAGTCCCTAGTGATCTGACAAAGTATTGAAAATAATGTGTAACTGGCTGTTCACACATAAAATTCTTGTGTACTACTTCGAGAAACCTGCCTGAACATGTCAAACAGGACATTCTTGGTGCTGCAAGAAGGTCTTAGTTTTTTTCCTTTGGTAGGACCATCTCCCCTCCCTCTCTGCAAGTACTGAAACAGATGGCATTGCTGTCCATAGCAGTAGGTATCTCAGGAAAATCCTTGCCCTTTCAAAGTATTCATTGCCTCTTTCTTCACACAACTATAAAATGAAATGTTAGTGATTTCAACAATGCTTTGGAAATTATTTTGACTTTTTGTGCTTACTGAGCTGTCATAGTGCTTCTTGACAGTTGCTGCTATTATTAAATACAGGCAAAAATAATTTTAGCCCCAAAATCTTGGGAAGATTGGCAGAATGGCTACAGGTATCTATCAGAAAGCTTTCCATCAAGAACAGCATTTTTTGTTTGATGACGACTGGAAATATCACTTCAGAGAAGTGTTAACCTCTATTTCTCTCTGCAAAACTACAGTTAGTCTACCTGCAATTTTTTATATCATTATCTCTCAAGTGTAGTGGCCTTATGAGATGCACCTGCTACAGTATCAGCAAGGCTCAGGAGCAAGCAAACAAAAGAAATGCTTCAGGGGAATATCAGTGTAAAGCTGTTGAAATCAAGCAGGATAAAAGTGCTGTGGATTAAATGTACCCTGTGTACCCCAGGGAATCATGGTACATTGCACCTGGAGCAGAATACAGAAGCACTCACAGAGTGAAATTTTTAGTGTCACTTTAAAATACTAAATGAAAGCACTTGCTGATCATTCAGTGAAAAGGTAGGTAGTATTCCTCAGAAGCATTTAAGATTCTTGTGCTGAAGTTAAGGTTGAGAATATTTTGCTTGCAATTTCTGAAACATCATAATATACTCGGAAATACTAATGGCATAGATATGACATATCCACAAGTCTTTTTTATGATTCAGTGATGTCAGAATCATTCATATGAAATTATTCCTTCCTTTCTGTGAGGCTTCATATGGTGTTGGAACAGCTTGAAAAACTGTTCACTTCATGACATGTTATTGTCTTTATGTTCACCAGGAAGATATGGCTGGTCCAAGACTCTGAGTAACAGATCTTCCAAACTTTATGAGAATATTTTCTCCAAAGAAAGAGATATGAGATAGTTTTCCATAAAACGTATGAAATCCCCAACCCACATGAAATTTTTGTCTGCATCTCTGCCAACGGGGCTTCTTTCATCCTCTAATCCCCGAATTGCAAAGCATGGACTCTTGTCTGTAGAAGCAGAAGTCAGTACAAAGTACTGCATAATAAAGATAGCATTGTTGATTCTCTCAGATGTGGAAAACATTGATACCACCAGTCTACGCTATTCTCACAAACCCAGAAACTCCAGCTGTCTGTGAATGTCAAGCATTTCTTCCAAGTATAAAATGGTGCAGATAGAAGACAATGGTGTATCTCTTTCTGGGAAGGAGGATGCTGAAAGTGTCTGAGAGGTTACCTAAAGGATGGGAAACAATTATCTCAGACTCTGAGGGCAAGTGACATGTAGTAGCTTATGTCTGTAAACACCATTTCTCTTACCCCAACAGGGGTAAAACTTCCTAAGGCAGACTGATGGTGTCAATACTATGTAATTTTTGGCCCTGGATCACTTTTGGACTCCATGATTGCTCCTATACTCCTTAAACATAATTCTTATCTTTAGATCACCTTCATTTTAAGAAAGCACATTTGAGAAAGCACACTTGCAAGTGGTTTTGGTGGTTTCACAGAATTGTTCAGAGCCATGTTAGGTTGCCTTCATTGGTAATGACTAACTGAGATGTATTATTTTTTCTCCTCTATTTTTATTCTTTTTTATTTCAAGTAATCTGATCTTTTTCTCTTGGTTTTTTAGTTGTTCTTTTTTTTTGGTGTTCGTTACAAAATTTCCAAAACTGCTCAATATGAAGCCAGTCAAATGCAGTAGTCTTATTCCTTTCATTATTTTTCAAATCAGACCGTAAGGTAAACTCTCTCTCCAATTTATATTCTAAGGTTCCTTTTTTATGGCACATAGAAAGCTTCTGTAAAGAACAGGCACTTGCATCACACCAAGAGCCTGACTCTTTGGCCCAGCTGTGGTCAGCACCACAGACTGAGAGGAAATAAACTCATTCCAACTCTCCCCATGTCTGATCCCTGGCTGGTGGTCTGCCTTCCACACACAGCAGTTCCATCTCGGGCACAACACTTTGCACTGTGTTGGAAGTCTTGTGATTCTTGCAATTATTTTTTTCCAACATGGAACTACTGATTACTATTTTCATGGTTTCTTGCTATTATGATTATGACTTGCATTTTAAAAATAGGAGTCTCCTCTATTTTTCATATGTTAATGTATAAATAGAATCTTAAAATTCAAGTTTTAACCCATACTGCCAGATTTAAAATATTTTAAATATGTTTTCCATTCTACTGCTGGGTAACACACCGACATTTTCTCTTCTGCTTTTGTTTTGGTGTCTCTTTTATCCTGAAATAATTATTTCTTCTTCTCTCAGAAGAGTCCTGGTCGTCAATAAATTAAAGATGAATGAACAATGCTCACTAATTGCAAAGAAATGCAAACCCAGACTGGGCTGCACTGGAAGTAGCACTGTCAGCAGTTTGAGGGGGGCAAACCTTCTGCTCTACTCAGCACTGCCGAGGCCACATCTGTAGCACATTGTGCAGGTCTGGACTCCCCTGTACAAGAGAGACCTGGACATACTGGAGTGACACCAGAGAAGGACGATGTAGATGTTAAGGGCTTGAAACTTGTGTCATATGTAATGACATATTACATATATAATGAAAATTTTCAATGACAGAACTTTCATACAGTGAGACAGCTTCAACTTAAAACACTTGTAAAGTACTTTCATCAGAAACTGTCACATTTCATCAAGCAAAAGCTGTCTTCTAAAATTATTACTGTAACTGATAGCAATGTAATAACTCATGCAACAAGAGTCAATAAGCATAAACCCATCATTCAGGAATCTGCTTAATATTTTAGTCAGTGAAGCAACACAAAACATTAATTTGCAAATCTTTCTTCTGCACTGAGTGCCTTTGTTGTCTATAAACTGACCACTTCACAATGAGAAATAGAATTCTTCATTTATTTAAAAGATGACAGCAAGTCTTTATATAGATAAGTATTGGGTATGCAAAGGGCATATTTTTGACATATAAATATCCATTTTATTTATTTGTGGTTCAGTGTTTTCATTCATTAATCCTCACTTGGAGCAGTCAATTGTGTTCACTATAAATAACAAGCAGTCCACAAGTAGCCAAAAAGTAGCTGATTCATGAACTGAAATTAATACTGAAATAGTGAGATAATCAATCTGCAATGAGCAGTTTAATTTAGATATATCTGCCCTATTTAGTTTAGAGTGGCCAATCTTTTTGAGAAAAGCTAGTAATTTTTTTATACATTTGCATTTGTCGCCATGGAATAAAATGAGAAAAATACAAGAACATACCCACCTTTCAGTATTTTAACTTAGACTAATTTTAAAGAGCTAATAATCTTAGTTTTTGCTTTTATTTGAAAAAGTTTTGAAGACTAATGTTTATATAAACAAGCTGGAAGAATTTTGTATTACAGTTTCTCATCTCACTTTGACTAAAATTTATTTACTTAGCTCTGGAAGTTTAGGTTCTTAATGTAAAAAGAGACTAATGTATAAAAGTTCTGTGATTAATAAATCACCCCGACAATTATATTGAACACGTGGATAATTTTCTCTATTCGAAAAAAGTACCTATAATCCAGAATCACAATATATAAACCAGAAAATATCTGCCTAGTTTGTTGACCTAGACAGATAATTAAGTCACACTAATTCTCTTTGCATGTAAATTACATTATTTTTGAAGTACATCAGTAAATAAGTGAATAAGTGTTTGGTAATTTTTTAAAGGATAGAAAGAGAATGACAAAATATAATCCCTTGTTGTTTTAGATGTGGCACATAAAAAGCAATACTTCACATGGATTTGTCTGGATTTCTTCAATATTCTACATAAGAGTTTCAATGACTAAGTCTCATGTTGAAAACAAGTGGTTACCTCTGGAGTACATACATGAGAACTTTTTCATCAAATAGTCTAAGTAGTTTGAAGATGATCGTGGAGAGACAGGATCACCTTATAAAATACAGCTTAATAATGACAAAACCTAAGAATAAGAGTAGTGTCTCTAGATAAGCAATTTGAAACTGTCCAAAAGCAGAACTGAAATTTAAAAACAAGTGTCATTCTCTATATGTGTACTAGACTGAGAAAAAAGGAACTGTGCGATTTTTTTGGAAAAGATAGCCAGATATAGCCAAGCTACTAGAGAAACAAACTACATGATCAAGAGTCTAAGAATGCTATAATAGGTTACAAAGTAGTCCTCAGATTTTGAAAAGCATATTTTTTTTTCCAGTGGGAATGTGTTTGGTTGGAAATACAGTCTGTCACTTACACCCACAGTGAATCTAACTTCAGGAAGTATGTGCAGGCTTTAAAGTTAATAAAAAAAATAATCTAAGACAAAGAAATTGGTTTTCAAGGCTTCTTGGCATAAACAGAAACCTTAAAATTGCATATTGGATGGGGATAAGAGGAAATTAAACTCCTTTCTGCAGATACAAATGTTGCTTCTCTAAGAAATTCACAAAACTAAATTTCATTTTATACAAAGTTTTCTAATCTGCTCAATAGAATTGTGACAATAATTTTCTATCCAAGTAGTTGTTTCTTTCTCATTCAGTATTAACTGTGTGTGGTAACTAGAACATTGCAAAGAAGGAGTAATATGATGTTAAAAAATTAATTGACTTTCATCAGAAGTAGTAAAAGAGTGTGAATAATCCTAGGGTCCCTTGAGATGACCCGTGCACCCTCAGGCTCAGTACAGAGGCATGTGAAGTGCGTCCCTGGCACAGATGACGCAGGCCATGCCTTGCCACAGCTGCTACCAGCACCCTCCAGCTCACACTTCAAGCAACCTCCTGTCCCACCAGGTGGGACACATCAGGCCTGGGACCCACCGTGCCCTGCAGGTGGGTTTGTTCTCACATCAGGAGCAAAAACAAGATCATAGTTTAGGGAAAAACCAAGCTGTTCTGTGGCAGAGCAAGGAGTCAGAAATGGATGATTAAAAAAGGGTTTTTTTCCCTGCAGAGATGAAGAGTTAGTGCCAGATTGTTTGTAGAGACTTCATGTGGCTTCAGTTTTGACAAGTTTATTCTTCAACAGCAATCTTATCCTGACACGATAAATAATATCCAATAGCAAAACAAACATAGACATTTTGTGCGTAAGTAAGTGAAATCTGGGTGTTGTTTAAAAAAATAACAACCTCCCACTACAACTAAGCAACTTTTGTAATCCTTTTAAAATAAGGCAGATCATGTATACATTTTTCTAGTAGTGAAGGGGAAAAAGAGACTTGAAATATTTGGTATTAACACCCACTCACAGAGATGTGAATAAGTTGGTGTTACTGGTGTTTAGTCTTACGCAGGTGTTTGTGAAGCCAGAGCAGGGATAGCCCTTGTTTTTTGCAGTTCCCTTCTCTAGACTTAAATGTGGTGGGCTAATTAGCCACGTGATGGGTTTAAATTCGTAAGTGACATACTTTGGAGAACACTTGCCAAGCTTTATTTTTTTATTTGCCCAGGCAGCATTTGATTTACAGTTTTGAATAGATGAAAAAATATCGGTGGCTTGTAGATGGGTGAACAAAAGTGGGGAGGCAGTATGGCAAGGTGAGTAGGATGGGCTGTATACTTCATGGAGGTAGAGGACAGAACTGTAGATATTGAATTTGAACTGGAAATTACTATGAGTATTTAGCAGTAACTGAAATCAAATTTATTCTTTATATCTATGACATTTTTAGAGCTGTATGCAACTGAAAAGAAAATGAAACATGCAATCTACCCAAAATATTAAGAGGTAATATTATCCATGTGACATAAAAACTAACTTAAAAAAATCAAGAGTAATCAACAACCCACCTTCTGTTGGAGAATCTTTTAAATAGTGCATCATCAGTTTTTGCCTTTGTTGCTCCAGCCATCCCAACCCCTCCAAAAAATTGTTTCCTTTTCCTATATTGAATTTTGAAGTATATAATAAAAACATAAAGATGGATCTAGTAAGTAGTGTTGCTGATATTTTATGGAGAATTCTTATTTCATTCTTATTTTGCCCTCATGTGAAATATTTTTAGTGTAGAATGTCATGTATACTCATCTATTCGCAGTGTTCTATACCCATAAGTTTAACATTAAGTGATAATTCTTGTTAATTGTAAAATTTGATTTGTCTTATGCATCCAGACAATTCCCTAAGTCAATGTTATCAGATAGTAATAAACCATATAGTACTAATAAATGTAATCAATATTAATGAAAAATTTAAAAATTTGTTTCATTATAAAATTTTTCAAATACAAAGATTGTCAAATGGTTGTTTTCTAAATTTGCTTTCCAGGAAGTCAAATTTTTTCTTAGGTTTTAATGATGTCTTAGTATTTTTCATTGAAAAAAAATCCATTCACAGATAGACATCTTCTATTCTGAAGTTAGCAATTACAATAAATTAAACAAATAATCATTTCAGTGAGCCAGGAATTCATGTTTATACTTCAGCGGCACATAATTTTTAATTGAGGCGTACACAAAGAGCTTCTTTTCCCTCTTTTGGTTATATAGTTTTAGAAATCTACAGAAAGAGAGAATTTGGTCAGGCAAAGGGCCTCAATTCTATTTTTCTGCTGAAACAAAAAGTATGAGATGCATTGCCATCACACAAACCCATATAAGAATCAATTAAAATTCCCACTGAAGGTGTCTGTGTTCATAAAGGCTTATATTTTCCTTCTGAAAGAGACATGAACTACTTTAACATACCTAATTACATCTTCAAATTTGGGATTTTAATACTTGTATTTTGTCTAGTAAAAACTGCTCACAAAATCTTGAAGAAGGTTCTTTAGTCTTCCATAATATGCAGATAATCTGTAATGGTAAAAAGTCCTTCAGTTTTACTACCCATTAAGGACATGGAGAAGACATAAATCAACATGGATGGGTGGAGAGTCTTCATCCAAGCAAGGTGTTAAGGAGAAAGCTGTGGCAAAGAATGAAGTTGGTGTTTATGTCTCTAAGTCCCTGTACAACCCTCCATTGCTACCTTTAATACTTACTCCAGAATTGATCCAATTTCTGATCATAAAGGATAAATCAGTCTAATTTCCCAGCTTGAATAATGAACAGCATGAATAATTTTGTGCCTTTGCTACAACTGTATTTTTGCCTCATTAATGCTGAACTTTTTGAGTCTTACTCATACAGCCTCTGATGTGCTGAATTTCAGGAGTGTGTTAGAAAGCCAGAAGCAGCTTTTTGATATGCTGCCCAGTGTTAACCCACAGAGGCCTGCTGTAGACTGTGCAATGGATCATGCACCAGCTGGGAATTGCTGGGACCATATGCCAGATGGAATTTTATCCAAAATGCCTTTTGCAATGAGATAAGCCTGTTGCATATTTCTCTTTAGCTTAGCCAGCTACTAGAATTCATGATCTGCTATGACCTTGTAGTCTCAAAAAATGCCCTGTTATGACAAACTATTATATACTCTGGTTTTGTTATAAAAATATTTCTAAGTCTTTTTTTAATCAAGGAAATCCCTCCATTATAAGTGTTAATCAAGATGTTATTGTCTAGAGAAATAAGAAGAAAGAAGGAATCACTCAGAAATGGTAACTGAGAAACTGCTAACATTGACACATTTTGAAAGAAAAAATACTGCCTAGGTAATCTTTTCTGTACAACCTTTTCTGAAAAGAATCTGTAGACATTTGTTGATGACTCAAGTTCTTGATTTTTTGAGAACATAATACATATTCTTCCAGGAGTCAACAGTCACACAGCTGTCTTGAATATGATTTTATTTTCATCTTTCTGGGCTATGGTATTTTTCCTGCAAATTTTCTTCATGATTGTACTCAAGGTTCTAAAAGTTAAGAAAATGGAAAATTTTTATTTATGCATAAATGAGAGGGAACAATTTTGTCAGAAGTGACAGCATTTCAGATATTTGAGAAGCAGTGCTTTTAGAAAGAAGCAATAAGACAATATGCTTAGCAATTTCAGTCTAACAGCAGCAGCAGCAGTTGCAAATGTACTGGTCTGTAACGGACAGTCTACCATTTTTTACCCTATGATGGGGCTGGTTAGCCTTGATAATGAAAGAATGTGCCAGCTGCAAAATTTCTTCAGCTGGTATTTCACTGCTTATTATAAGAAAAAAAAAAAGAATTTATAGAAGAGACCCATCACTTCAGGAAAATCATATTGAAATCAGTGTCATTAGACACTTTGTTCAAAACATAAACCATTTGAATACAGAACTGAGAAAAATCCAGGATAAAAGACAATATTGTTACAAATGATTAATGCACATCTTACTAATTCAGGTGAATAGATTTCAGCTTGCAAATTTATAACAAAACAATCCTGGTTTTTGTCGTTTTTCTTTTCCTGAATGAATCCCTGATCTTAGCCAATGAAAACAATGTTGTCTCAGATTCTAATATTTACCAACTATATACTAAACAATGCCCACAGTTCCTGTTTCCCTGTGATTCACTGGATATGTTATAGTGTTTATACAGTTTTAGATTGCAAGCTTCAGAAAGTTGTAAAAGCTTAATTTAAAGTAAAAAATATATTCTCATAAACAACAATTTCAAGTTTCCAGTGAAACTCTCTGGAACATATTTCAAATTTGTATTAGTTCCTTGATGGTATGTGAGTAAAAAATTCATAAATATGTTTTACAATGGTAACATGCTAAAGTGACAAAACATACCTAAAAACAGTATTTTTTTTTTCTATTTTTGATTTCACAGCCTGATGCAGTTTATTTTTGTATCAGGTTTGCATAGCCAGGTTTCTGTAGCTGTCAGGCCTACAGTGGTGGCTCCTCTGAGAAGCTGCTGGAAGCTGGGAAGAAGGGAGAAGTGGGGGGAAGATGTTTTTAGGGTCTTATTTTACTTCTTATTATGCTGCTCTAATAAAAACTTCAATTAATATCTCTATTTTGAGTCTGTTTTGCCTGTGACAGTAACTGGTGAGTGAACTCTCTCTGTCCTTAACTCATGAATGCTTCATTGTACTTTTTTCTCCCCTGTCCAGCTATGGAAGAAAATGGTAGAGAAGCTTTGGGATGTCTTGCATCTAGCCAGGGTCAAACCACTACACATTTTTTTTACTGTATTGGGTTTATGTAGCAAGATTTTGGTAGTGAGGTGGGGGGACTGCATGGGTGTGAAAAGACATCAGAAGCTCCCCCATGTCAAAGAATGTCAGTTACAAACAGCTCTAAAACACACCCACCACTGGCCCAGGATGAGCCCATTAGTGACACTGGTAACATCTCTGTGATAACATCTATGAGAAGGGTAAAAACTGCTGTGCAGAAGCAACTGTGAGCGAGGAGTGAAAACATGAGAGACACAGCCCTGCAGACACCAAAGTCATTGAAAAAAAGGGAGAGGAGGTGCTCTGGACACTGGAGCAGAGGTTCCCCTGCAGGATGTGGTGCAGACCATGGTGAAGCAGCTGTGCCTCTGCAGCCCATGGAAGTCAGTAGAGATGCAGAGATCCACCTGAAGCCTGTGGAGGACTCCACACACAAACAGGTGGATGCCTGAAGGAGACTGTGGCCCCATTAAACCCTGTGTTCGAGCAGGCTTTTGGGAGGATCTATGAAGCCGTGAAGAGTAGGCCACACTGGAACAGGTTTTCTGTCAGGATCTGTTCCTGAAGGACTGCAACTCGTAAGAGGGAACCAAACTGTTTGTGAAGAACTGCAGCCCATGGGAGGCCATGTCAGCAAAATTAGAGGGGGGTGGGACTCCGTGCAATACCCATACCTCATCCCCCTCTGCTGCTTGAGGGGAAAAGGTAGACAGTTTGGGAAGGAAGTTGAGCCTTGGAAGAAGGGAGGGATGGGAGAAGGTGTTCTGAGATCTGCTTTCATTGTCCTAGTCTACTGCTAATTAGGAATGAATTAAAATAATTACCCCAAGTTTAGTCCATTTTTATTGTGATGGTAATCTTTAAGTGATCTCCCTGTCCTTATCTTGATCCATAAGCCTTTTGTTGTATTTTCTCCCGCTATTCTGTTGAAGGGGAGGATCGATAAAGCAGCCTAGTGGGCACCTGATACCTAGCCAAGGTCAATTTGCCACATTAGGAAATGACAATTATTTCCCTTCTAGGACATATTACTGTTATTATCAAAATAATATCTGGTTTAAGTTTTGTCTGGCCAATATTTTGACAGCGATCTGATTCATAGCCATAGGTTCAAGAACTGACCAGTGTGGGAACAATATTTACTACAGTTATCCAGAATGTTTGAAAGTGTCTGATTTGAAGACAATGCAGTTTTTCTTGAGTCAAAAAGAAGGAAATTATTTTTTTAAATGTGCAGAAGAAGCATGTTTTGTATCTGGTCAGTCACAACAGATGAAATTTTTTTAAGTACCATTACTCAGCAAACAGGTAAAAAAAAGATATTTTAAAGTCCTAGGTATAAGCAAGGTGAAGGACAAAATTTTTCAATCATAAGTGAGGGCATTCTGACTGACCTGAATTTCTATTAGAGATACTTCATGTGTTACATGATCCAGTCAATCCTCTGTGTCTAATTGCAGACCACAAATTAAACAATGAGCTTTGACTGTGGAGACCAGGAAATGAACCCGTAAAAAATGCATGATAATTTCTTAATGGTACCCAACAAGCTGTTACTTAATTATTCAGTGGATTTTTATTTCATGCAGTAATTCCTAATGGATACAGTTTTTGGACTGTCTCTTCATAAGTGAAGAAAAGGAAAGCAAGATATAAGAAAGATGTGTCACAACACAAGTTTGGCATGAACCAGAGGAGTACAATAATTTTGTTTGTTAGATCCCTTCTCCTCAGAAGGATGGAGTCTACTTTCTCATGGAGCCTGAACTAATGCTAAAAAACTACATAAAACAGTTGAGGTTTCTGGCTTCACAGAAATCATCATAGCTAAGGCTGGGCCCTGAGGATGCCTTACCCTGACATGCAGTAAGACCTATGTAGGCTTAAACAGAAATTTTAGCAAGACTTCTCTGGCAACAAGTTTGTCTTCTTCTACATATATAGTTCTCATCTCAGCTTCTCTCTGTCTTGATCACCACAGATCCACAGGCTGTCTTTCTGAAAGCTGCAGACCCTTTGAAGTCTATTGAGTGCACGGTCTTCTCAGTTTTAATTTAATATTGTTCTAGTTATAATAACAAGGGCTGGTTAAAAACATTTTCTAATTTCAAAATCAGAGCAGTAGTATATTTTAATTTACTATTCAAGAAACAGGTATTTCAGGGCCAAAACCAAAGTTAATATAAGAAAAAAATAAGTAAGATTTATTCTGATTTTTGTTCAGTTCTAATGCAAATACTTGTGTACGTGTAATTACATGAAAGTAAAAACACAACTCCAGTTGTTCATTCATTCGCATACTTCTAGCCACCCATTCATTCTATTTCCTGTCACAAAGGTTTCAATTGGTGACTTATTTTCATGTATTTTGATTGCTTCTAAGACATACATAACTATTTAACAAAACAAAGTGGACTTATCTCAATTTTTCCTTTGAAAATTATCCTGGAATTTCAAGAATGTGTTTGTTCATTTTTTCTCCTGACCATGTGATCTACCTCTAAAATACAACAAGTAATGAATACGTGATTTCCAAAGCTTTTACTTTTACAGAATTTGCCATTTAGTGACTTGAGAGTACACAATACTAGCCTATTTATTTGAAACGCATACCAATACTCAAAAATCTATTTAATTCCAAATGTTTTTATCTTTTTAAATTTGCATCTAATGTTGAAATTAGCCATTGATAGCTACAGAATTCAAATTACAGACAGATATATTTAGTATATTGAAAAATCAGAAATCAGATATGAAATATAAAACCCCCCCAAAAAACGCATATGCTATACTATGTTGGATCTCTATGAATTCTTGTTACTTTCCTTTTTTTTTTTTTTCAGTTTTCCATTTATCTCCTGCTATTTTGTTGGTAATGTTTTTAAGAAATGAATGCATCACTGGAATCCTCCTTTTTTGCAGTTTTAGTTAAAGCGGGTTTCACAGGTTAAGCTTACATCTGCAACTCTAAGACAGTGGGAATAATTTTAGATCATGAAGTAAACATATCTTCTGCAAACCATGCCTTGTCCATAGCCACAAAACACTCTTCCTGTATTATACTTACATGTTGCTGAACTGATATTTTAAATTCTGCCTTAGTAACCTCTATGATATTAGTGTTTTGAAATACAGTAAACATCACAAACATATATAACTCCGGCTTTCTGACAAAATTTACTCAAAGAGTTGCTTTCAAAATCGCCTAAGTTGATCCTCCTCTGGTATTCCAGTGTAATGAAGCCTACATGACTTTAAGCAGTGATATAATATGTAGATTCAAAATTAATCAATTAAACATAATTTAGTCCTTTTAAAAGAAGACATTCTAGAAGTTTGGTAAAAATCTTAAAACTGATTAAGTTTAATCACATAAAATTTTATAACAGTTACTTTCATTTCGGACTGAAAACAGATGCTGACGGCATATTTGCACATTTTATGGCTTATACATTGGGAACATAAAGGAAGACTTTGCCTCAGTTGAGGAGGACTGGGTTAGAGAACATCTAGGCAAACCTGATATCCATGTCAAGTTCATCTTTTTGTCATATTAATTCCAAATTGATTCTGAGTCAAAATACTCAAATTCATGTGGATTTTAGTATGATTTATCTAACACACATTAATTCCAAATGTCTTTCTTAGTTCTCAGTTGGGAAGAAACCACATAAACTTTCATTCATCACATCCATTTTCCTCAAACTCTTTCACAGTTGTCACCAGTACTATCAAAAAGACCAGAAACTTCGACAAAATATTTTAGGAACCTCTGGAAACCAATCTAAGCATGTTTCATTATATTGGTATACTGGTATTATACTGGTACAGGGGATATTACAGGAGGGGTTGTGGAAAGAAAAGGTGACACTTCCTTTTTTTTTCCTAGTAATTGATGATGAAGATAACATGATCACATTCCTTCTCTATTCTGCTTCTGAATGATCAGCTGCCTCTGGAGGAATGTCCTAGGTTACAATATAGATGTATTTAAGTATTCTATTACCACCAGCTGCGGGCCATTAGCTGTTATCTCCTGCTATGACCCACCCCTGATAACAGACAAGGGGCCATCAGGAAACCACTGCATGACTCACGAACTTATCTCATCTTATTGTGAGATGCTCTGCCCAGGAGGGAGGAGCCAAGCATTCCCACCTGGATATAACCTGGCCTTGGAACTGCCTAAGGCAGCCCTGTCTGCTGAGTTCCCAGAGGACAAGAGCTACTATTGGACCTTCAGCTGGAGACCAGACTTTCCATAGGATCACTGCTTCAACTGAACTACTTCATTTGGACTGCTACCACCACCCTAACAGGGTGTCGGGTTGTATCTGACTTTGTCAGTGCTTTTCCTTTTATTATTACACTTGTTTTTCATTTTTAATCCTGACTTGCGATCTCCCACTGGTTTGTTTTCAAACCAATGCAAGGAAGCAGGAGGGGGAAAAAGATCTCTTCCACTCAGTAGTCAGATAAATATATTGATTGAAAGTCTACATTTTGTGATGTCCCTATCACCATGAATTTAATGCACATCCTTCATTTACAGCATTTAAAAAAATACTATTTTTTTTTTTATTACATATTAAAATCTTTATTTGAAAAACAGCTCTTGATTGTCTTCCTTAGTCAATACTTCTACAGTCATCTGTGGTGAGAAAGGAAATGAAGTTGCACAAAATTGTGGTAGTTGGAGCTTGTAAGTAATACAATGTATGCAGACTGTTATTAGAGTGTAAATAGATGGGTTATAGAGTTGCAATGCTTTTTTTACTTGTTCAGGAAACGTTCGTCTTAGTATGACTGGATTGCTGAGAATGAATTAATGACACTGCACATCAGAGCTGTATACTCATCTTTTGCTTGAATAATGCAATAATTCTAACTTTTCTGGTGAAGTGGGATCATGGGAACCCTGAAAACACTCTGTACATGTTTAACACGATTTGTGAAGGTCTGTGGATAGCGATGGCCACAAGCAACTTAAAACAGATATGTATTCCAAGGCAATTTACTTAGAAGATTGATAATGACAGGCCTGAGCTTGGATTATTTTAGGAAAATCAGAAGAAAAACAGAAAAATAACAAATTAACTCCTCTGTATCTGGTGGAGTCACAGATTGAGTATATCAAGTTATATCTGCACCAAGATGTCTCAGATATAAAAATAATCATTAGTTTCTGGTTTTGGTGAGTTTGGTTTTGTTACTTTATCCCTTTCTAATATCTCTTAATCCCCTTAATTCCTTCTTTTGTTTCTTTTCATTTCTGACTGATTTATACAGAGTGTAAGTGAAAAATTTTCTTGCATTCTTTAAATCATAGCAAAGCTTGCCACCTTCATTTGCCGACTTCAGTACAAGATGATACACGGTCATACAGTTTATGGCATCGCAGAGCATTTCAGAAAGTTGGTACCTTGACACTCATGTGTCAGCTGCTTGAGAAGGCAATTACAGAGGCCTGACAAGTTAAGAGCTTCAATAAGTAACAGGAGACATGGCAGGTTTTTGCTAATCCCATATGCAACTTCAACTGTGCAACAGCCGAGTACCATCTGTTAAAGAAACAGAAACCAACATCACAAATTTAGAACAAAATTTCCAAAAAGCCTGATGTGAGCTATATTCCTTGGGGTGGATCTGCACACAGCAATCCTTGCCTACATCTGGTACAAACAGAACCACAGGCACCCACATGATGAATGCCCCACCACACACGACAGATGTCGACAAGCGGGGCTACTATGCACACGTATGCTGCTCAGGGGCTGAGTCCCACGAATGTGAGCCAGCTGCAGATGATAAGCTGAAATATCTTCTTAAAATATGCCCTGGCAATTAAAACTTGGCCAAGTCACTGACCTGAGGGCATTAGTTTACAAGGTATTTCACTCTGCTTTAAGATTAATGCAAAAGTGTTGTTGCAGGTATCCATGGTAATAAGAATATCATATGATGCATCTTAATCTCTCCCTTCCTAATACTGAATTGAGAAGTACAGCCTGGGACCTACTGTGTGAAATGAATGCATTACATAGAGATGTCTACATGAGCAGGTATCTCTGTGAAGATTTTAATGACTACTCTTGAGTTTTAAGGGAGGTAAAGAACACATCAGGAACAAAGGTTGTATGCATACCAATCTGTGAGGGTAAATTTTTTAGAAAGTTCTCAAGGTTGTTTCACTTACTATAAAATCTAAAAGAACTCTTCACAAATACACGTAAAAAATATTTTACGTTTTCCACTGTGTCCATGCATACCTCTTCTTTTTTCACATTTGTTTCCACTTGTGTTTCACAATGCAGTTACTGAAGGAGCTGGTAAGGCTTCTGATCACTGTTTACTCATAGACACTTTGTCAAAATCTTCTGCAGCCAAGCACGCATCCATGGAATTATCCACATGTGAGTCAAAAACCTAATGCCATATGCCTAGCACAGTGAAAAGATAGTTAATGGAAAGGAAGTCAAGAAAATTGTCATGGCTTAATTTACCTGATTAGGCATAAGTTTATGGTGCCACTTGAGAAGTCCTATAGCCACTCTTCACTTGCCTGTCCTAAAGAGTTTCATGTTCACCAGCCCTCCTTGAATCACTCAAGTATCTTAGAGCATTTCAAAGAAGACTAAACATTTGTGCAGGTCAGCCTTTCATCTTATGTCCAGTCTCACCATTTTCCTTTTTTATGTAATAAACACCTCATACACCACAGTCCTGCACTTTTAAAGAAGACTGATAATTTGCACCAACCAGAAGTAGTCACACAGGATAATATTTAGACAGCTCAGGATTCAAATTGTTTGATCTGCCAACTACATTCCAATTTGATTGGTAACTTCTATATATTTCATAATATATCAGCCATTCTCATTATGTTCAGCTTCTGTGAATCCGCACCTACCCAGTAATACTGATGTATTTGTTCCTGTTTGATTTAGCCATTCTGCTGCTGTCTTCAGTGTTGCTCCTTTGAAGGTGCCAGTAAACTATGCAATCCACTGCTCCTAAACTCATAGTTTTTCATAGTTCTGAAACAAATGATCTTGATAAAAGACAAAAATCAAATGTCTTCTAGATAGCATATTATTTTCCCAGGCCTCTTAATAGATGGGCTTTAACTTTATTTACAGGGAAATTTTCACAGTAAGGGCTTAAATATTCATCTATCTGTGTAGAAAGTACAGATTATTCATGAAAGAGTGGCTAAGTGTGAAAAGCTCTAGGTGGCATTTTTTTCTTTAATTCCTTTTTTACGATGTTAACGTACTGCAAATTATACAGTGTTTACTCTGCTGACCACAGGCACAGTTCATGTTAGAAATTTTTGCTGAGTTCTAGATTCTGTTTTATATATATCCATGTGTACATATATATGTAGATGTACATTTAGGTAGGTATGCATGCATATATATGTAACTGCACATGTATATGTGCATGCATGTATCTGTAACATTGATTATTGTGTAAAATTTTTCAGTCATTTTTCACCACAGACTTTTATGACCTGCAAAGATCCTTACATTAAAAAAAATAATTTCATAAAATCAGTTGTTGGGCCGGTGCTTAGAATGCTATGTTCCAAAGTAAATGTTTTTGTAATTCACTGTGGAAATGACAGCCTTTTTTTCCCCATATTTTCTTCATAACAGCATGGGCTTGAAAGGGAGGCAGCAGTGGGAGCACTGTTGCTGGACAATTTCTTAATAAAACCTTGCTATAGATGTAAAAAGTGGATATATTTCCTAATTTTAGGTATTTTTTTGTGTGTGTAATGTTATTTACTGACTAGTTTAAAGAGTCTGTAATTTTTCCACTAATGATAGTCCAAAGGATTAGCTCATATTTGTGCTAATGATCTTTTCTTCTGACTGTCTTGGATTTTTATCTGTAGGATGTCCCTGAAGGGCTTTCATATTCCCTGAATTGATATTTTACCAGCACTCACTTTTTTCTTCAGTATAAAGTACATCTTTTATCTGACTTAATCCCTTCTCTGCCTCTTACTTCTCCAACAGCATCTCTTGACTGGTACTGACAGTGGCCATCTGGTCATTTGTAGATACACTAAAGGACCAAAGGCAAAATCAAATATATCTCCTTAGCACTTCAAGATGTGCTAGAGAGACATAATTACTTAGCTTGCATTACCTCTAAAATTAATAGATTTAATATTGTAGCTAGTGCATCACTTATCTGCAACATTTAGAATTCTTTATAATCCATATGAGGATCTAACAGGTAGATGGAATACATGAATTAAAATTCCAGATGTCTTATGTCTACATTAACAAACATTTTTTCATATTGACTAATGATCTTAAAAATGTCTATTTATTGTAGACTAGTACAACAAAATACTTTAACAGTACTTCTCCATACCTATCCAACAAAAAACCAAGCAAACAATTATTGTAAAACTAAGCAGAAAAAACAAGTGAAAAACCAGAAGTGACTAAACCATCTTATTAATCTCACACAGTTTGAAAAAATTTTGTTATTACATAGCATCACTAACACTTAGAGTCAGCAATATATTAAAAGAAATTTATCATTTGCATCATACCAAAAAGATCCAAAAAGAAATAGGTAGACCAAAAGTCTACCTATTTAGATTTAAGGTTCATTTTTAGGTTCCTAACTTGCTTGTAGTTCTCACTGTGCAACATGAGTGCAGTTTTCTAGAGGGAGTCTTTAACATTATTCACATGCATAATACAGGCACTATCTCTGCTAAATGCCTGCATGAAATGTGAATAAGAACAGCTCAGTAATACAAGTGGATGTCTGTGTTTCTCTTTATTCATATGTGTGTGTATACATGACTAGATATTCACCTGTCACTGAGGCATAGTAGCTACTGGACATTTGTGTACATCCATACTATATGTTTATGTAGGCACATGTGTATATGTGCACACACAGAATCACAAAATTGCTGAATCACAGAGAGCTGAGATTGCAGGGCACCTGTAGAAGTCATCTGGTCCACCCTCCTGTTTGAGCAGGGTCACCAAGAGCCAGTTGCCCAGTACCAGGTTCACAATATATTCAAGGAGGGAGACTCCACAACCTCTGTGGGAAACCTGGTGCCAGTGTTCAGTCACCCTCAGAGTAAAAAAGTGTTTTACTGTGACATCCTTCTGATGTTCAGAATGAGCCTCCTGTGTTTCAGTTTGTGATCATTCCCCCTGGTTCTGCCACTGGGCACCACTGAAAATAGTTTGACTCCATGGTGTCCCAGCCTTTTACTGTAAACTACTTTGCAGCTGGGTGGCCCTCAGCATCTACTGATGCATGGAATTATTCTTACTCAGGTGCAGAACTTGTCAGTTCCCTTTGCTGAACTTAATGGGGTTTCTGTGAACCCATTTCTCCAATCTGTCAAGGTTCCTCTACATGGCAGCACAAATGGCAACCACTTCTCCCTATTTTATGTCATCTGTAAAGATGCTGAGAATACATTCTAACCCATCATCCAGGTCATTAAAAAAAATGTTGCAGAGGATTGGACCCAGTATTGACCCATGAGATTTACCACTATTCATTAGCCTCCAGATGGATTTTTTGCCACTGATCACTACCCTCTTGGAGTAGCCAGGTACTGTAGTTCCTTCACACTCCTTGCTAAGTCAGAATAGATAAGGAAAATAAATTAAGAAGTCTGTTTGAACATAACCTTCTCTTAGATTTGTAGGAATGCAACAAAGGTACTTTTTCACTCTAAGTCAGTCTCACAAGCTTATATGGATAGATTCACAGCAGTACAAAAACAAAGATGTAAAACTAAAAATGGGTAGTAGGAGGAAAAGCATAGAAGTACAACTCACAGTATGTAAAAATATTTTCTTAAATTGTCCTGAAAGAAGCAAATAATGTAACAGCTGTAGCAAAATCATTGGAAAAGGTGATGGAAAAGGGCAGAAAGGGGTTCTGTTCTCTAAGATCACGGAATTTTGTCCCTTCCTTTTCAATAGTTCCTCTGTACCTTTGTTGTGATAAACTTCTGTTCTCAAACAGTAATACTGTGCCAAGAAATCTGCTCTGCCATCTGAAAAAAAAAAGAAAAGAAATAGAAAAAATCAGAAAATCACCAGAATATTCTCTTATATTCACTTGTTCCTTCCACCAAGAGAAGAAATGAAAGACCAAGGTTCAATACGTTATATCTGTATGGAATTCCGACTCCCAAACTCCCACAAATATGCCTTTTCACCATGGCCTATTGACATATTTGGGTATTGGGTATGTAATAGAAAAATCAGATCTTTTTTTGAACATTTTTCCTTCCATGTGAAGTAGATACACATCTCACATAAAAATTTTCAAAGGTATTACAACTTTTTTCCTGAGTACCACAGTGCTTCCTCCTCTCTCAGTCAAAATGTTGATACCCTGGCTGACATATAAGTGGCTGAATTTGTGGTGATGACATACCTAGAGGATATGTTCATATGTAGACAGATGACAAAGGGAAACACAATCATCTGCTAGGTGATCCCTTCTTTCGGTGATGATAGAAAGTAAGTTTAGCATTGTAATATAAAGTGATGTGTCATAAAAAAACCAATAAACAAAAACTTAAGGAAGTTACTGTTTTCCTTCGGTATGAGAAATCCTTGCCAGAATAAAAGGCCGAAAAACATAAAACTGTTAATGTGCAATGAAACACTGAATGGTAAAAACTTTATGTGAAAGCTTTCCAAGAACTGGCTGACTAATAAGGTGAAGAGCCAAAGGCTCTTTGGCTGGTATTTCTCAATGGTTTCAGTATGTGAGTAGCTGATGTTGTGCTGAATCTACAAATCAAAGTAAAATGAGAAGCTGAAAGTTGTAGTATATCAAGAATCTTCTAACTTAGATCATATCAAAGGTAGGAAGAGGTTGCTTGCTTGAGAGAACAAAATCTTCAGAATCTTAGTCAAGGTAAACAGAAACAAAACCTTATGAGAGAGCTCTTCCAACACTTAAAATTGGCTGATGTGGCCATACAACCCCTACTTCTAATCAAATGATTGGGACTGAACTCCCAACTACTGCTGCAACTCTGTAATTAGGCATAAATGGCTTTTATGTGAACGGCTATGTGTGGTTTTGCCTGTGTGTGTTTATACTGATAAACTAAGCAGAAAAGCTTCCAAAAATTTTGTTGATGGATTTATCACTAGATGACAGCATAATACTTTAATTTTTTCAACAAATGATGATCATATAAAGGAGATGACACACAGAGGTAGACTTTGCATAACCAGCTGGGCAGTGGTGTTTGGCCCACCACAGACACAATACAAAAGAATTCCATGGGAAGGCACATCCAGTACTTGCTGTTTAATACTGAATCTCATTTTAGGGTGGAATGAATCATGCTCTGAAGGTATCTATATGTCTTTATTGATTAGGTAATGAAACACCCTTACTTAATCTAGGTGCTTAATTTTCAGACAGTTGAAGTCAAGCAGTATGAATCTTACCCTAGGTGTTCAAGGGAATTTTAAGTTACTGCAGTGATATGCCTTCATAGGTGTCTACTGCAATATGCTCTTGGGAGAAATAAAAATCAAATAAAGATTTTGAGGAATCTTGGATGCCTGATTTCAGCTTAAGTCCCACAGCGTACCTAATTAATCTCTTTGGATCTTGAGTTATTCATTTCCTGTAATGTAAGAAATGTGGATTTTTACAGTCTTCAGTCTCTTACGCTTTGCTGAATGTTACACTGTGCAGTGGGTTGATGCTTACACGGGATAGCACAGCATTTTTCATCGTGCCTGTTTCCATACTGTGAGATTACGGTGAAGAAGTTTCCTTCCTGCTCTCATAATAAATTGCTTTCAATTGAAGCATTAATTTAGAATTATTGGGATATTTTACAGTTAATTCATTTTTTGTTTGAATGAAGTTCACATACCTTTTGGATTTATTTAGAACTTCTATATTAAAATTTGGTGTCAAAGCACCAAGTAATTTGATTTTAACTTTTCAGGAATGGTCTAAGAAATGGTTGCTTTGGCTGTAACTGCTTACTATTTTTCACACATCCTCCAGTGTAGATACATCTGAAAAGGGAATGTAGCAAGATTTATTTAGTTAATGACTTCACAACATTTTGCTTGAGCAGCACGTACCTAAATTGCAGATGCCTGTGAATTTTTAAACTTCAGCTCTCCTGAATAGTTAGTGGAAAGAAATTGTTGTTATATATACGGCTATGAACTATAAAAATAATACATATTTTATATCCATTTAATCATTAGGCATTACTTTTTGTGGTATTTACATACTTAATATATCTGTTACCATAAAAGGTAACATTACTGTTCAGTTCAAGCTACAGTGGCAATTTCAGAATGTGAACTCCCCGGACAATATGGGAACAAGGCATGAATCTCAGGAATGTGTTTTGCCCTAGAGAGCATAGTGGGAAAGATGCTGCTAACGCTGCCATTTAGCCATCTGCATTCTGTCCCTGGTTTGCAGCTATTGCCAAACACATTTCCATGTATATTACCAATGGCTATGGCTTTGCATTTTTAAACTAGAAGTTATTTTCTTCTTTTTTATACAATACTTTAACTGTTCCTGCTTGGTTTCCTGTAGCAGCTGCCCCAGCATCTTCTCTGAATGCCAAGCCTGATTCAAAACAGAGCCAAAGAAGTGATTTCTGCTTCTTGTTCTTCCTCCTTTTTTTTTTTTTTTAAATTTATTTTCCTAGCTTTTCCAAAGGCATTTAACTTCCATTTACATAGATTTGAGCAAGGGAACATGATGTTCTAGTTTGCCCACTTCCCACACATGAAAAAATAAGGAAGTGTTTGTCTTTACAGATTGATTGCTTTTCTTCTTACTAGATGCAAGGAAAGTGTAATACACCCACAATCATATGCACATACACTGTCACCTTGGAGATGCAGTATTGTAAGTTGGAGAGCAATCACGTACTGAAATCCAGATAATACACTTGGCCAGGGTCACTGTGACATTTTAAGTGTACGAATTTGATGTGATTTTTAGTGTTAATTACATGGGCTTTATGTATTCCTATTTCATCTCTTTCTACAGAAATGGGGTGGAGGGAACCATACGTCTCTTTCACATCTTATAAGACAGATTTAGGTGAAAATAAAGAAACAGTGGGGAAGTTTCCACTTTTTATTTTTACCCTTCCTATAAGGTTTTGTCCTTGCATGGAGACACAAGTGCTCCACTGTGCCACTTATGTGTTCCCACTTGTTTTCTCTTCAATTATCAAAAGGGAAAGCTTTATTGAAAGAATAATGACAAAGTCACAACAACTAACTTCAGAAATAGAAGGCAAACAGGAGGGGAAGAAGCAGACCTGAGTGAGGTAAAGATGCAGCAAAAGCAGTATGAGAAAAACATGCTACAAGTGACTAGCTAGAAGTAGCTTGTCTGAACCACCTCTGCATGACACAGTCATAAACTTGGGAAAAATTATCATCTCCACTAGGATTTCTTGCAAACAAATTACTCCTTTTTAGTCTATAAAAATAAAGTCCTTCAACTTCCTAGCCTAGAGGTCAAACTCCTCAAACAGCCCATTATTAAACTTCCTTACTTGGCAACAAAAGGTAGCCACATGGCAGAAATCCTTCTAAGAATAGTCCCCATCGTGTGTTAAATCCTCAGTCCTTCCCAGATGAGTATTTGGGAGAATACTTGTTGGCATAAGATAAATATATTCTACAGGTCTTTTCCAGCAGTATAATCACACAAATGGTAGCTTTCCAAAGCCTGGAAACTGCCTGTCTGTTTTCAATTTATTAGGATCTGCAGAGGTTTTCCTTTATTTTCTCCATTGTATGGGTGTAGCACACGAATCAGATCTATTGTACTCCTAGGGGTGACTACTTTTGCCTTAGAGCTTACTGTATGTCTATGCCATTATAGTGCTACAAAAGAGGCTATGCTGGTTTCCTTTTTTCTGAAATAATTTATATTATAGAGGCAAAGTAAGGAAAAGCAAGCCCAAAACTTGCAGTTAAACTTGTATATGGAAGGTAAGTGCAGAAGAAATATAGATAGAGTTACACATATCTTCTTGCTTCCTAGATTGCTATATTATTCTGTGTTAAGCTTCTTCCTACCTTCCTCCCTCCTCACTTTCTTGCCTCTAGGAGACTTCTTGATCATAGAATCCCTCACTTAATTTTGTAATGTGGTACCTTTAAATAGTCTCCTACTGCCTTTCTCATAACACAGTATCTTACTTGCCTGGTTGTCTTTCACAGACTAGTAGATTAGACCCTTGCAATTTCCAAGAATATAGACTGAAAAACAGTAAGCTGGATAGCAATACAAAGGCTTGAGGCTGCCTGATATTTCTTTCCTAACTCTCTCTATGCTGCTGGAATTCACTTACAATATAGCTAGAAAACGAAATATGCAATGATATAGAGCAGCAAGTATAAAAAACATATTTCACCAAAATTTAATTGCACAAGAATTCTTCTCATGCACTTGTTCTAAGAGAATTATTTTCATATGGAAAATTTTCAGAAATATTCAGACCTTTATTTGAGCTTTGTTTGTTTGCTTTTTAAGAAGAAGGGGTTTTTTAAATCTATTCGTCCAAAGATTTTTTAGAAATACAGGATGCAGAACAGTAAGAAGACTCAGAGACTATTGAGTTCACACATCTAACCTTGGAAGGAAAACACATTCTTTAATTAAATTTCTATATAGCTATTTATGATAAAAAACAACAAGAAAACACAATGCATAATATAGGAAATTAGGCTAAGCCCTCTCTATTTTATTTGATTTAAAAACATGTCCTGAAAATTTTATATGTAATAAGAGAGGGAACTTGGAACTAATTAGTTCAGGTACTACAATTAACTTAATTATCTTCTAAGATTATAAGGTAGTCATACCAGCTTTATTAAATTTGACATTAGAAGATGTCATTTTCAAGGTTTTAAAACATTTTCCACCTAGAAAATATTATTAAGGACATCTTTTGAGAGAAGGGTAATTTGTTACAACTTGTTACATTTAAACTAGAGGATCAGTAAGCTCAGAGGAGATTCTATATTGCCTCTGTGCCATTTGTCACACCTGACAGGTGAAAGTTCAGAAGAAGAGCTGCTCTCTTTCTGTTTCTAAGAGAGAAGGCCAAGAGAGATTGAAGGGCAGGAAGAGAGGAGTGGGAAACAAGCAACACCAGAAATCTCCCAGTCCAAAGCTGGAGCAAACCTGTTTATTCTTTCCTGTCTATACAGACATGATGTTCAGGTAGCTACCAAGTAATTTCAAAGCTGTGATTTTTCTATCAGGTTTATTTTTCAGAATGTGGTCTAATTTATTCTTTTTGCTATATTATTACTGAGAAGTATGTTTTGCTGTTGTGCAGTTTAGAACTGAGGAGAGCTGGCATCTATTTGATAATGTGTACTGATAAAGTGGTGTTAAAAAAATTGATCAAGGATCAACTCCGTAAAAGTTCCAAGGGGAAAATTTGCCATCATTATATATTTCAATCTATAATTTATGTTTTAGTATTACTTTTATCACTCTTCCTTCTCAAAATCCTCTGTGCTTTAAATTTTGCACATAGAATACAGAGTTGATTGATTCAGAAAAACTCAACAGTCTTAATTATATACTTAGACTGCATAGGTCATGCAGAGAAAAGAAGAGGAACATAATGAACTTTAATTTAAGCCTAAGAACAGTCTTGTCCGCAATATAAAATACATTATTTTCACTTAGAATGACATACGAAGTCCTATCAACATAATGTATTTACCCATGTGATCATCCAATAGGCAAGCTTCTAGTGGCCTCCAGGGCTTTTTGTCCACATTTTTTAAGGCATTGCATAGTTTGACATAAGGAATTTAGACCAAAATCTGTGAATCTATTGATGGCAGCTAGTGGTCCTCTGCAGCTCAGTCTTTTTACCACCATAACTTGATGTCAGCATTGTTCAGTGGCTGAGGTGAGGCCTTTTTAGAATTTTGTCAGTTATCTTTTTGTCTTTTGCAGCTTCATCCAAGATTCTTCTTTTCTAAGACTTCTCTCAAAAGTCTGAGATTTTTACTGTTGAGAACAGAGTTCTGTAATCTTTTTAAGGATACTTGTCCACTACTAAAAAAAAAAAACCCAGAAAACACAGCAAAGCACAACAAAAACGAATCTATTTTTTGGTTTTTGCTGTTGAGCAGGTTCTGAGTTTACATACATTTAAAAATGACTGCAGGGAAGGTGGGTGATTTGAAAGTAAGTGTCAGACCTTGGTCTGGGATAATCGCTCTAAGTATCCTTTATAGAGAGATGGATAGAAATACGCAGTTTTAAGACATAGAACATCTAATCTCAAATAGACATCTGGAAACATCATCAACCATGTCATAAAGTGTCCATCCATCCACTGTCAGTAAAGACATAGCCAGCTGTCTCAGATGTTTCCACCGCAGATATCTAAATTTAGGTGAGCTGTTTCTGCAAAACTGAAATAAATAAATAAGTAAATATTTAAAATTAGGTTTATTTTTGATTAATTTTTTCAAATAGCACTAGGTTACTTGTTGCTTATCTTGATTGTCGTTCCAGTGATGTGTGTGAAGTAGTCATCTGGTAGATGGAATAAGAGGCATATATGGCAATCATCACTCATCATGATCCTCCTAGAGACTCTTCCTATGCAGCTTTAGATTCCTAAGAGTAAGACAAATGCTGTTCTAAACTAGGATTATAAACTGTCTGATTTTTGTACACATAGAAGTGAGGAGATGATACAGACAAATTCATAATACTTGACAATAGGGGTGGTCCTGCCTTGGAGGTGGGTAACTTTGGGTGTCTGTCTGTATTGTATCTGTGGCTTCACCATGGGTGCTGGTGAACAGCAAAACATCTATTTTCTCCCTCGGTTGACAGCTGCTATATGGCTTATCAGCTACAAGACACCACTGAGTTCCCTCCCTTGCAAGAATTTCAGCACATCCTACTGGTGGTGTCTCCATTCTGCTCCCCCCTCCAGTTAGTCCCTCTTAGCTCATATTGTGTGTGGGAAGTCAGGCATGCTGATTGCATTCTCTCCAGGGAGAAGCAACTGCACTTCCCTCTGTAATTTTCATACTGTTATAACTGTGTATTACTGTATCACTTTCCACTCCACTCTATCCTCCGTTTCATACCCCCTTAGCCTGTACTGTGTGTGGGGAGTCAGGATTGCTGACTGCAATTTTTGTCTGTTAGAATGTAAATTTCCAGTTTTCTTTAGTTTTGACCCCATTCTTCTTCCCACAACTACTTACCTATTTTTTTTAAAATAGTGTAATCTCATTTTTGATCACTATATTTTAATTAGTTCATATTAGATATGTCTTCCTGCATATATATTAAAATACTCTTTGGACTGGTAAACAAGACTGGAGATCTGGACTGACTAGAATTCAGAGTGTACTTCCTTAGTGCCTTCTGCATTTACTTCATAAGCACCTGAAAGGAAGAAAAATATCACAAAAGCCCCATAATTAAAACAGTTTAATCCAACCCAGAAGTGAAGAATAAGCAGAATAATTTGTAGAAATAATAACAAGTTTTCTTTATGATTAATAACCACAATCCCCAATTAGGGCTAGGGAACAGACTCACAAGATGTATTTCCACAAATTCATAAAAACACTGAGGTGATCTCTCTCTCAGCATGGGTAAGGGTTGCGGGGATTATCTCTTTATTTCCCCTTCCATGCTGTATTTTGATTTTCATTGGAATGAAAAGCTTTTAATCTGTCAGGCAGAAGTAGCAGAGGCAAAGACTGAGAGTAGCATTTTTCCTCATTAAAAATTGTAGTATTAGAGGATATACAAGGTAAAGTAGTTATCCATGCATGGTAAGAAAGCAGTGATAGCATGACACTCAGGTTTATGTTCACACGACAACTTGGGGCTAGAAGTCACTCACCTCTCCCAGTCCCGGGTCAGGCAATTCCTGCCTTCCTTTGCTTCCCAGGGGCTCCCATTTTTGACTCTGCCATATGCAAAAGGCAACGTCACAGGAATGTGTGTATGTAGGGACAAAAAGGAAAAGTGCCAAGAGGCTACTTGAAAAGTATTTCAAACTGAAACACATGATACTTCTGGAGCGAAATCCAGCCTGAACCCATTGGAAGACAAAGTTCAAGTAGCATCAAGCAGTAGACTTTTGAGGGCAAGGTGAAATGGAAAAACAAACCTTGTTGTATGGCGCAAAAGAAATAGAAATACAGAGAAAGAGGCTCTCTTCTGCTGCTAGAAAAGGAAATATATTTTAACAGAGATGGGGTTAGATTCCAAATTTCTTGAAAGAATGCTAAATTTCAAGCTGAGTTTGTAGTGATCCTGATGAAGATCGGCGTCAAGGAAAACCTGTACACTGAGATGATCCTTCTTTCATCTGCCAAAGTCTGCATCCCTGGGCATGTTATTTGGGAATGGAGAGGATTATAAAGGCACAACGCTATGCTGTATGTTTGCTGCAAGATAGGTCCAACCATGGAATGACAGAGACAGCTGCTCATGGGTCTGGTCAACTACTTGTTGACAACTATTTTCGTCCATCTGGATACCACAGAGGAAAACTTTCTAAGCCAAAGCAGCAAATCTTACTCATACTGTCCACTAATAAAGTTGCTTCTCAGTTGCAAATAAGACACAATGTCTACACCCTTTTGCATAAGCTTGTTTTATAAAGACACAAACAGCAGGCCTTGATAATGTTGGGTGACATCTTTAATCAGGTTTAGGCAACACTCTGATCTGAAGGCCCAGGGTAGCAGACTTGAATGCAATGCTGTTTTTCCAAGAAAAGGTTTTGTTGATTAAAATGGATGTAAAATTTAAGCTGATGCTCAGAAAAGACAGTTTTTGTTTGATGAACTCCCCAGCAGTAGGGTTGTATAAACTGGTTATAACCATTCCTGTAATGTGAAAAAATTCAGGGGCACCGGATTTTTGCAACAGCTGCTGTATGAGGAAATACATGCAGCTCTTACAGATGACTGACAGCCATATGAAAGGTCATTTCCTGACAGTTTTCTGGGAAGCATTTGCCAGTGGGCTATACTCTGCCTTTCTGTAGTCTCTAGAACAAATGCTCTGACTAAAACAGTCAACCTGAGAGCAGAAATAAATCTTTCAGGGGCTTTACTCACTGGAGTTCGCAAAATCAGATATATCCAGTTCATCTTCTCATTTTTCTCAGTGATCTTCCCTCTCCTCCCCCCACCAGAGTATATCTAATTGGCTTTTTTGTCAGGAAAAAAGTGTCCAGTTCTTTGCCTAAAAGGCACTACATGCCTAGAAGAATTTGTACAGATGAACAGATATCCATATGGAGGATTAGTAGTATCTTCAGATGCTTCTTAAAAGAACCAAGGCTTGTCAAGATTTCATGTGTCCTCTTAAGGACAAAATTTGGTTCTTAATAGGCCCGTGGATTTTGCTTTTGATTGAAGTTGTGACTCTTTGTAACTCTTCAAAAAGTGTGCAGGCTACTAAGCTTCCAGTGATGCACATGCTTAGCAAATGTTTTCAGTTTCGCCACTCACATACACAGTTTGCCATATCACTGATTGTTGGAGTGAGAGCTCCTCTGGACCCAGGCCCAGAGG
>VZRQ01007125.1:638937-657737 GCA_013397975.1 Machaerirhynchus nigripectus
AAGCAGCAGCCTCCTCTGCTCTTTCACCCTCAGCTGAAAAGGGAGGGTGTCCTGTCACAGCTCAACAATTGATCATAACCATGTTTACTTTATTAAGCTTAAATAAGCTGGTTACCATAAAAATGCTTCTACATTTCTTCGCCAGATAGGGTAAAAGGGTATTTATAGACAAGACACGGCAGTTGACAGCAACACTCTAACACAGAATCACAGAATGGGTCAAGTTGGAAGGTACCACAGTGGGTCATCTGACCAAACTGCTCTGCTCAAGCAGAGTCATCCTAGAGCACTTGGCAGAGGATTGCATCCAGACAGCTCTTGAATCTCTCCATGAGGGAGACTCCATAACGTCTCTGGGTAATCTGTTCCAGTGGGTGGTCACTCGCACAGTAAAGTTCTTCCTCATGTTCAGGTAGAACTTCCTGTGCATCAGTTTCTGCCCATTGCTTCTTGGCCTATTGCTCAGCACCACTGAAAAGAGCCTGAAAACATCCTCTTGTCACCCTCCCTTCAGATACTGACAGACATTGATGAGGTGCCCTCTCAGTCACCTCATCTTGAGCCTGAACAGGCCCAGCTCCCTCAACCTTAAGAGATATGTTGCAGTTCCTTAATCATTTTTGTGAACTGCTCCAGAAGCTTCCTCTCTCTCTTGTACTGAGGAGCCCAGAACTGGACACAGGACTTCAGATGTTGCCTTACCAGGGCGGAGTAGAGGGGCAGGTTCATCTCCTTTAACCTGCTGGCAAAATCCTTCCTACACCATTCCAGGATACTATTGGCCTTTTTGGCCCCAAGGTCACACTGCCGGCTCATGGACAATTTGTTGTCCACCAGGACCCTCAGATCATTCTCTGCAGAGCTGCCTTCCAGCCCCCAGCTTGTGCTGGTGCAGGGGGTTATTCCTCCTCAGGTACAGGACACTGAATTTGCCTTTGTCGAATTTCAGATGATTTCTATCTGCCCATCTCTCTAACCTGTCCAGATTCTTCTGAAGGGCTGCACAGCTCTCTGCAGTATCATCCACTCCTCCCAGCTTTATGTTGCTAGTGAACTTGATGAGGAGGTCCCTTTTTTCTTCATCCAAGTCACTGATGGATAAGTTAAACAATACTAGGCCCAGTATTGAACCTTGGGGACACCACTAGTGACAAGCCTCCAAACACATCCTGTGTCACTGATTACGACTCTGGGATCTGCCATGTAGCCAGTTCTCAATCCACCTCCCTGGCCACTCATCCAGTTCACACTTCCTGAGTTTGCCTATGAGATGTTAAGAGATACAGAGTTGAAAGCCTTGTTGAAGTGAATAATATCCACTGCTCTCTCCTCATTCATTCAAGTAGTTGTTTCATTGTAGAAGACAATCTTACCCTTGTCAGCCAAAACAATACATCAAGATATTAGTGTTCTCGTTATCTCCACCCATGGACCTTGCAAGCCTACTATCAAAAGCTGTAGGGGAGTCTATTAACATTTCCACTTGACATAAGGCCCCTTTTTTGTCTGCTCTTTTTTTTTACAGAGATGCATTTAACTTTTAAATAATCATCCTGTCAACTCACAAATGCAACGTGTAGTCATAAAAATGACAATCTTGAAGGACATCTATGAAATCATAAAGTTGTTGATATGCACATGTCATGGTGAAGAATGCTATAAAAATGTTAGTTTTGCATTCCAGTGTCACCATCCTTTTCCATGCTTCCAAAAGACAGTGGCCATATTCTCATCAAGAAAATTACAGGGAGTTGTGTCATAAACCAAATTAAAGAGGTAACCATACAGATCATCTGGTTTTATTATCATGATGCTGTGGGGAAAACTGAATCCCTGGAAGAAATCCCAGAGAAAATTTTAAAACACTTAGGCAATTTTTTGTTTTGTGGGATTCTTCTTTATGCACTCAGGTTGCAAAGGAAAGCCTTCTTTCTGCCTGAGATCACTGATGGATCAGGGTGTCTTGTCAGCGTCTGTCTACCAGGCAGAGCAACTTGATGATTCTGATGTTCTGATTCAGTTCTGCTTCTGATGGAGGTACAGTTTTATGTAATCTAAAACAAAAAACGACCAAAAAAACCCTATCCCAAACAAAAACGATACAAAAAGGAAAACTCACTCCAAATCCGAAACCAAACACTTTGGGCTCTCTTCAAAATGCAAAGCTTCATAGATTTCAAAAATCTTGTGTGCATCCTCCAGGCCTTTTTTAGTTCAGCACTATTATAGGTACCATGTATTAGGTCTGTAAATGCAGCATCTCTGAAGGGTATCAGCACAGGTGCAGCACAAGAAGAATAGGTTGTCATTTACCCTGACAGTAACCACAAGGAAAAGGCCATAAAGTGGACACACTTCTACTTTGAGTGTACCAAAATAGGCTGTCAAGTTGTCAGAATTGTCAGGTATAACTTCAGGGTGCCCAGGAGGATATTGTTTTATTTTGCTGCTGAAGGACTACAAGCTATTAAATTTCTAGGAATGATCTTTTTGTTAGGGGTTGTTTTTTTTAATATGTGCAGAATTCTTTTGCCACTAAAAAGAGCATCATTAGGATTCAGCAATATAGGCATTTTGTTTATAAAAACTCTTCAAGCTCCCCATCTGCACAGATTGCAAATCAACACTATAACCTCATTCTTGTGTAAACTACAATTCTACCTCAAATTTTTCACTTCCTGTTGACAGTAGTAACTTGGTTCTGTTTGCAAGTGAAAAACCTTCTCCTTATTAGCTGTGGGCTGTGCAAAAAAATTTCCATCCCTTTCCAGTATGTTCCACTCCATAATATTCTGGTTGTGGATGAGGGCCTGCACAGTTTTGCTTTTCAGCAGTGTTGAAGAAAATGGAGAAATAACCTTTTCAACCCTCAAATCCCAGCGCTTGGGAAAAGCTGCTTAGTTTCACGGTTTAAAAATTTAAAACCTATGAGACATACTCAGGAATGGGAACTTACATGCACATGAATTCATCATCTTGAATCCTTTGCTACATATCCATTTTTTCTTTCAGAAGCTGGCTAACTAAAATATAGTCAGCATAGCCTTTGGTGTTACACACTTATGCATCTGTAACCACAAAACTTTGCATCCATAAGCAGCACAATAAAGACCACAAGATATCTCACCTTTAGGCTCTCATTCTCCTTCAGTTTTCTTTTTCATACTTATTTTTCATCCCGTTGTCTTTTTGTTGCTAAGTCCAGAGCTAAACTGTAATTAAGAACATATACCCCACTTTGTACATATATTGCAGGTCACAGAAAATATTGGGTTTTTCTGAGTTCTGTTTTTCTGAACGTGAACCACCTGTTAGCAGCTTTTCAGTACCTAAAGGGGCCTACAACGAAAGCTGGAGAGGGACTTTTAAAAAGGGCATGTAGTAATAGAACAAAGGGGAATGGGTTTAAAAAGAAAGAGGGTAGACCTAAACTAGGTCTAAAGAACAAATTGTTCCCTCTGAGTGTGATGACACTAGAAAAGGTTGCCTAGAAAAGCTGTGGCCTACAACTGGAAGTGTTCAAGACCAGATTGGATGGCGCTTTGAGCAAGCTGGTCTAGTGGAAAGTCTCTACTGATGGCAAGGGGGTTGAAGCCACATGATCTTTAATGTCCCTTTCAGCAAAACAAGTTAATGATTCAGTGTTTCTAAATATCTAGTCCATTTGTGATTTCTTCTGAATAATATAATTATTTCAGAATTCCATCAGTGATTTTCCTGTACAAGTTCATAAGATACTGTCTTCTTGTCCTGGCTTTCCATTATAATTGACAGTGATGCCTGTATCATGCTGCACAGCACAAACCCAAGAGATTTCCCTAATAATTTTGTATGGTCACTCTGGAAGTTTGGAGCTGAGGGTCTGGGGCCTCCTGGCCAGACTACCCCAAACAGTCTCCTCTTTGCATGGTGCAGTGTTCAGCGGTTGTTTCACTGCTGGCCTCACCAGTCATCCCTTGATTCACAGACATGTTCAGTTTTGTGCGTGTTCCTCTACCCTCTTCAATGGCATGCTGCCCATCTTAAGATTGCCATCCACACAGTCTAGGAGTTTCTGAAATCCTCTGAACTAGTGAGCCCAAGATGTCTTTTAAATTGTTCTTTCCATTCACACTTAAACCTAGTTAAATCTTTCAGATTAAATGATATTTTTAGATACATTTTATTAAACAGTAACAAACATTTATATTAATTTATATAATTAATTTGTATTAAATGCACAGAAATCATTATTAAAATTTGATAGGTTTATATATAAGCATGTGTATACCTTGTACATGCTTTTTATATATAAACTTACATACACTGATAGGTTTATATTTCTATCTAATATACATATGACTATATATAATTAAACAAATATATATCCTGCATCTATTTTATACATGTATATATGTATATATAGGTACTTATTTATGAGGACTTTCTGAGCCTTCCAAAGCAACCATGCGATCACAGAACATGGATAAATCACATGTGACAAAGTGGCATCACACTGCTGGGCTGTGGGAGTGACCTGATGTACTTCTGTGGCAATCTAGAACATGTGGCTTCAGTTACCATCCAATCACTGGGATCCAGGGATCACATGCGACAAGGTGAGGCAGGTAAGCCTGTCATGTGATGGCAAAAGGGGCAGGATTTCTAGGCCCAGAAAGTCAGGTGGCTGTAAAGAGGGGAATGGGGTTTCCACTTGTCATGGAAATATGATGCATAAATATTACTGTTTTTCTTGCATGATAGTTTCCCTTCAACAGCTGCTTTTGGGTAAACAGATTTTAAAATGTATTATATTGGCCTCATGACAGGTCTGCAGATATTAATGGTTCTTACACACTGGGAGTTTTTTCTTTAGATATCAACTTGCATAATATTTCAGACAAATATGAGGCGTAAAAATGAATGGAAATGGACAGCTTCACAAGTTCTTTTTAATGAAAAAGATATTTAAAAGTTAATTTAAAAGGATTGTTTAATCATCATTTTCTTTATCAAACATTTTTGCTGGTTTGTCACAATTCTCTTCCTATCACTTGCTCTAGCTAGCAGATTCTTTCTAACCAGTAGTTTGTCCTGCTGTGATTGAAATATAACTCTATATCCCAAAACTGTTGATTTCTCAAAGAGAATTTTATAAAGACATATAAAGACATATAAAGACATATAAAATAAGGAGCTTTATGTGTTTAAATGTATTTCCTAAGGTAATTAGCCATTACATATATTATGAAATTACACGCAAAGTCTCCCACACTGAAGACTTTTATAACTTCTTTAGTTACTTTCTGCTGTGGTTAGAGATTTGCAAAAAGTAATGAATAGGGCCAATGAACAAGCTTTCAGTTCCCTATGCTGCATAGATGTTCATAATATTTACTGAATGACTGTGTCTGATAACGCTAATTTTTTTAGGTTTTGACTTTAAGAGTAACCAACCACTTATAGAGTAATTTGGACGCTTGTGTGAGATGCATAAACCCTTTTTACCATTCATGTTCAGTTATAAGCCTCTGGATTCAAACTGGAAAAATGGCTGAGAAACCAACTGTAGATAGCCAATAGGAGCTACACAGAGGCACAGTTTTACCTTGCAGTGCTTTAACTGACGAATCTGAAAAGTATTTTCAGGTTGGCATACAGTTATGCATCCCATTTTTCCTCTTACGAACTGAATGAATAGGTGCCATTTTTGGTTCCCGGACAGCTCCTATTCTGCCTTTTCTCTCACTTCCCTGCAGACATTCTTTTTTGTTTTCCAGCTCAGCAAAGATTTTATCTGGTACTTTATTGTTTGCACCAAAAAGAAATTATTTCTTGTTCTGTGCATTTGAGATAGTTTGAGAGTTAATCAAGCTGAGGATTCAGCTTTGCATGGATCTATAATAAAAAATAAAAATTAAACAAATACTTCTGCATGGTCTGGACAGATGCTCAGCAATTTCCCATTAATCAGATTCTTTCTATTACCACTTTTTGTGCGAAGACCATACTTTGCAATTTTGTTTGACTTTTGAATTCTGACCTGATTGTTTCATAGTAAATAGACCTGAAGCAGCAGATTTTAGCGCAGAATTCAGAACAGAACAAACAGGTACTTAGTCATTCAGAAACCAGAAGGAAAATTCAGGGTCCAGAGAGCAGACTTAATACTACATGAAATAGCTCTTTATGTCATATAGACAATGAACAAACGCAATCCTGAAATAGTAAGAGGAATGTTTTGGTTGTCCAAGAGACAATTTAATGATGCCAGATGAACTCTGATGACACTTCCTAGTGCCAGAAGCCTGTCATGTATAGTGGAACAGCCAGCAAGTGAATTTCACTCTCTTAATTCAGTTCCAACCAATTGTTAAGTGCACACTCTACATCCTGTATTGCCTGTGGAAGAAAATATACTGCAAATGTGTAGGAAAAGATATGGATGACAATTTTTGGAGGCTGGTTAGGGAAGTATTCTGATGAGTTGGAGAGCTGAGAGAAAATGTTTTAAAGAACATTATCACTGTGACACAAAATCCATGCATTATAGTTTAAAACCAGCAGCTGTGCCTGCAGTAACATCTCATATTGCTTGCATTCCAAGAGGGTGCACCATTTTGAAATACCTGCAATTGCTGCTCTGCCTAAACAGAAAGGTAAAAACAGCAAGATGCAATAGTTTCCTGCAGATGCCAGGAGGTGATATTCCTTTAGAACAGGTGATCATACTTGTGTAACAGTTTTACAGATCAAAGTAGTAAAACAAAGGTAACTAACTAGTAAAAATAGAGAGACTGATGTTATCACCTGCCTATAATTATGCACCCTCTGAAGTCATTTGAGCTTCATTGGCTCATCATGCTTGTCTTCTAACTGCCACTGTCAGAAGAAATTATTTCATACATCTTTTGTGTTCCAACTGCCATCCCATATGGATAGTTCAGGTATCTATCTTAACTTGCCACAAGGTAACTATGTTTAGAGAACTAAATTTGACTCACTACAGCTTCAGGGAAAAAAAAAAAAGAAAAGGAAAAAAATTTTCAGGCATTAAAGGTTTTTACACCTGAACAACTTCAGAAACTCAGTTAAAGATTACAGCTGACATAATACAGAAATAAGGGGTTATTTTTAATAAATGCAACCCCGAGTAGATTTTATATAGTAGATGGGTCACAGGAAAAATTTGTAGAAACTGAGGTTGAGAAAGGAGTAAGGTATGCTTCTGGTTAAACTTTAATGGAAGTAGATTAATTGGTTTGTTGTATGTCTAATAGGTGTTGTAACTGTGTAGTCTACTCTGGATATTTTTCACTTTACCTTAGCTAGAGATTAATTATTTCAAATTAGTTGGAGAACAGGAATTAATTTCTTGAGGTAGGTTCTATAAAATGAACCCCAGCAATATAAAATTAATCATTAAGTCTCTGTGGTTTTAGACTAGTCAAATAAAACTAGAGTAAGTTACAGTAAGATATCTTGTATGATGAACATTGGCCATAACGTGCACCAGGAGTGGAATATTTGTTTTCCAATACTGACGATAACCAAATCATCTACTATACAGCAAGATATGCAGAACACAGTTTGGTCCTGAATTTTGCCAGTCTGCTTCCCATAATTTCATCCTGAACAGTAAAAATTTACTAGACGTAATAATGTGTCATTTATAATCTATGGAGGGCCACCCAAATTTCAATCATAAAATCATAGACTGGTTTAGGATGGGAGGGACCTTCCAGGATTATCTAATTCCATCTCCCCACCATGGCCAAGGGCATTTTTTGCTACATCTGGTTGCTCAAACTCCATCCAACCTGACTTTGAATATTACCAGTGATGGGGCACCCACAACTTCTCTGGCCAACTTGTTTCTGTCTCTGCCCACATCACAGGTGAGATGGGAAACCCCATTGCCTACAACAGAGTGTCTCCCACGACTCACACTCTGCACTTCCTCCTGGTGCTGCAGCATAGCTCCGGCTCAACTGGCTCTGATTTTTCTTTTCAGAGTGGCCTCAGTTCCTTGTCAGCTATGAGCGCAGTGACCATATTCTGTAGGTACAAGCCTTCAGAAATCTTCAAGGAAGAAGTCTTCAAAGCTTCCAGGCTTTGCCATCATGGGAGTTTCCACTTGCCACCCTCCAGAAACCAGAAAACAAGCTGATAATGTTATATCTCAAACAATAATCGCTGGGGAGACATGGAACCAGCCAAGGACTGCGAGTGATAACAGCCAAGGATTGTTGGTGATAACACACTGTGAGAAAGAACAGAATACGGCTGGTGAAGGGGGCCGTATAGAGATAGGGCAGGACTTTCCTGGGACAAAAGTCCTTGTTCCAGTTCCAGTTCCAGGAAATAAGCACAACACCATGCAGCGCAAGTGCAAGAATGAGACCGAGAACAGGGCATGCACTCCAGGGGTGACTTAAGACAACCAAAGGCCCCTAAAGCCCTCCAATTCATTTCCAGAAAGGTCTAGAAGAACAGACTGTGACTGATAACTAATTTTCATAGAAAGTGAGAAAATTTTCTCTAAGAAGGTACCCCCACCAAGCCCAGTGCACTAGCTCTGTGTGCATGCACCCCAGGAATCTGCACACCCCAACTGGATCTATGCTGGAGCCAGGACTGGTGATCTTTCTCCTTTTCTTTCTCTTTTGCTCCCCTTCTCTCTTTCTCTCTCTTTATTCCTCTCTCTCTTTCTTTCTTTCTCCCTCTTCCTTAATTTCCCTCTCCCTCTCTCCACTCTCTTTAATTCATATCTCTCTCCCCTGTTATCTAAAACACATGCTGCATGCTAATGCTAGGAGGTCAGGGACTAACAAACCAATTTCCATGCCAAGTGTGTAATTTACTATGAAACGTTGTAAGCTTTTGCAGACCCTCTGACTTTTGTCATTCATTTCAACCATGAGCAGCTATGAACCTTGGGTGCTCCCTTCCCCTTATGGTTGGGATGTCACACACCCTGAAAGGCACAGGCTCTTCCCGTCTCTCCTACAGTTGGAAGTTTGAGTTCTTGAAGCTGCAGTTTCTTGGAAAAGAGCCATTCAACTGCTTTCCTTTCATCTCTGGTGCTGCTCAGTCTGCTGACCTCTTCCTGCACCTCTCTCATTTAGTGGCACAGCTTCTTGACAACTGCACAGCTGTTACAAGCTGTAAAACCATCTAGCCTAACCTCAGTGAGTTGTCCCAGGCACTCCCTGCAGTTTGAGATTTGTAGATCTGAACCCTCTTTCTGAGGATTTGTCTGGGTCAAGCCTTGGATGTCACAGAGACAATAGCACTAACAGCAGCTGGGAACCATGCCCTGTCACCTGTGACATGTCACCACCATAGCTGGGGACATGTATGCAGTTTGGCACAGAGCTGCTGGCTCCGTGTTTGGGCCTTTCTGCACAAACTGCTGCAGGAGTGAGCTGCCTCCGTTAGCTGCACACACACTGATGTGCACAGCACAACTGCAGTACTCACCTCACAATGTACTTTTATTGTAATTATTTAAAAATTAAACACTTGGGCCGAGATTATTATTCAAAGTGACTGACTTAAGGGCCTATCTTAATTTCTGGAGCAGTCTGTAGATAGTGATAAGAGATTCCAAAGGGTAGAACCAGGTGTAAAGCTGCATCTTGTAGATAACTAATGTTATGCTAGGCACCGCGTTTTGCAAAATGTTCCTTTCCTCCTTTCATGGTTTCCTGATATTCTCCTTGGCATAGTTCTCACATGCAGAATTTGGTGTTTGATCCCTTTTTATATCGCTTTTAGAAGAAAGTAAAGGAATAGATAATGGCTACCTGGAATTACTGATCTCATTCACAGAATGAGAGCTGCAACTTTAATTTCACACTTACCTGAAAGGATGTTATTCTGCTCAAGGCAAAGTTTTACTTTTTTATCAAGTGAGTATTTAGTAAAAGATGCATATATTCTTCTGCTACTAGGGAACCTAATTTCAGCAAGCATCCTATGCAGGTTAAACAACAAAAAGAACAAAAAAAAGGTAACTGAATAAATCTGCTCATTTCTCTAGGAAATAAACAAATTGTATTCTTGGATCGGTATTGATAAAGTTTCACCTGAATTTGCAAAGGCTACAAGCAGTTAACATATCCTGCCACACATAATAATGTTTTGTAGTCCTGTTGGATAATATATGCTCCTGTGAATTATGTGGTTTTCATTTTCCTGTGGTTTACCAAAAGATGTGTACCCAGCATATGTTTCCTGGCAAAAAATCTTATATCTAGCATATGAAAAAAATTATTCGTACTAAAAATTTTGGGTGGGAAATTGAATGAAGAAACATGCAAGCAGTTAAATGGAATTCACAAAACTGTCTTATTGCTAACTTGGAATAACTTCCAGTGTTTTTTTTCTATGCATGTGTGGATCTAACTGAGCTTTCAGCACCTAAATGGAGTTTTGTAACAATTCTAAATTTTTACAGTTTTTGGTGCTAACAGCAAATACACTTTCTGATTCACTTTTTTTTTTGTGCTGAGAATTTTGCACCTTTACTATTTCAAACTGTAGGTTACAAAGTAGGAACACCTAATAGACAGATAAGACAGATAAATGGGTCTTAAAACAGTTTAGTAAATTCTTTACATGCAATTTGTGATACAAAGATTTCTGTGAGATTAGGTTTGCGATTACTGTTTCTACCTTCTATTGAAGCTGCTTCCTTGCTGAAGATGATTACTCTGAAGAGACTGTGGTACAGATGTCTTGATTTTTTGTGTCACAAGAGCACGTATTTTATCCATCCTGCTAGTATTCCAGAATCCGTCAAAACTGGGTTTTGGTAATTCTATTCTCTTGCTCTCAATTTCTCTTTAACATCCTACTTCCAAATTAGTGGAAAACAATTCAAAAGATAAAAGTATTTTTAGTACTCAAAGTAGATAACTAGTAATCTAGACATATCTTCTTTTCCTGCTTCCTAAGTTTGGAATGAAGAACTGCATTATGAAATTAGGTTGTTATGAAGAGCATGGGGCAGTCAAATGACACAGAAATAATGTCAAAAAAGCATAATGGATGGAAAGGTGGGCTTAGTGGACCTAGTAGTAACCAAGAGGAAGCCAGTCTAGGACTTCTAACAGGAGTTTGCCTTCAGCTCCACCTTTCCCCAGCTATCAGTGCTGGATTTGTTTTTGCAAACATGGATTTGTGAATGTGGCTCTTTCTGCTTAGAATCAAGTCCTCGAGGTAAATGTCCAGAATTGTATTATGAATTTACCAGGACGCGACTTGCTTTTAGGTTTAAAACATGTACTTCAGATAGAAAGACTGTGTAGTTATAGCTGTCACTGAGGAATTAAATTGAGGCTGCTTCACCTAGTGATTCAAATGGTCCACATTTCTTTCAAGAAGAAAATACTCTTAATTCTCATCTCGTATTTGTGTTCACATTATTATAATCAGAGAAAACAAGCAAGCAAGAAAAGGATTAATTCTACCTCCTAGTGGCTAGAATAGTCTGCTGACAATATGTTTATCTAATGTAAACTGCTATTCTCTAAACTGAGAAATTAAATCTGTGCAAGGAATGAAATACAGGGTTCTTTTCCATACTTGTACAATGCTCAGCAGTTTGTTCATTTCCTGAAGCCAACTTAAGAAAAGTTGTGGAAGTTCGAGCTTCTTAAGGATTTTACTCTTTTCCACAGAATCTTCTCATTCCAATAAATTACCTTGTTAATGGGTCACAGAATCAAACCCAGAAGTACATTTATTTACTTAAAATAAGGGAGAGGAGGAGGTAGGTTCTAGCACTATATTGTGGGCCAAAATATTAAACAGTATATATTTTGTGTAACTGTAATAAGATTTCACCCAGTAAGAACACCATGAGCAATGGGGAAATTTCTTTTCAAACCATCTTTTTATTCCTACAGTAGACTTGGGATTTGGGGGATTTTGTTTTCCTGTTTGATTCGTCTTCTTTAGGCTTATTTTCATATTTGGTAAATCTTTAATTTAGGGACTAAAAGTACTTGGATCATTTCTATCATCTTCACTTGTAGCTATATTTTTTGGTCAGATTCCACCAAAATATTGAGATCAACTCAGAGTTTCATTACACAAGAGGGTATCACACAGACCACTTGTCTAGGCCATAATGCATCAGCTCCTTTAGAAGCAGGTTATGGAAGTGGTATTGAAAGCCTTGGATAAATCCAGGTAGACCATGTCCACCCCTTGATCAACTGAGCAGGTTGCTTTGTCATAGAAGGCAATCAGGTTACCAAAAATGATTTGCTCTAGGTGAATCCAGGTTGGCTTTCCCCAGTCACGTACTTCATTTGACTTATGAAAGGAGGATTTATTCCATAACTTTTGCAGGGACTGAAGTAAGACCGATGGGACTATAATTTCCTGTACCCTGCTTTAAGGAGGGGGATGACAGTTGTACCAGCTTTGTAGCTGTATGACTTAAGGCAGCTCAGCAAGATGCCTTTCCTGGCATCTGAGGCTGAGCAAGGGAATCTGTTAATTGATGACAGCAGCCAGGGGAAAAAAACAAAACAAAACAGTGAAGCAGCTGGATGTTGCATTTGTGACTGCTGTTCTTCTGTTTTTAATGTTCTAAAGTGGAAGGGAGACAGAATATTTTGGCAACTGCAAAGAGGACCTGTTTCCTGGGCTACTGAGCAATATATGCTTGTATCCATATAGTTATGACTGGATTTCCTGGATTTCCTTGGGGTAAAATTGCATAGCAGTAGGTTTAAGTAGGTCAGGATGGACTTCTTTTTTAGGTTTTGTTTGTTTGGTTGGTTTGGTTTATCTGTTTGTCTCTTCCGACAAAGGTTTAACTGAATTTTTGTCCCTTGATAGGGAAGGCAATGAAAAGGAATTGAATTGGTATTAGAGAAGAAAGTAGTAACATAGATCTTTAAATAGATCATATTGTGGTTAACTGAGGCAGAAAAAAATTAACATATCCATAAGAGTACTTTTAAGCTTTAGCTTTTTAAAGTTATTCCTTAAAAGTGTAAGTATAGAAGAGAGAGCATAGCACTCACCCTTTCTCTAAATCACACAAATTTTGCTTCTGAAAATTTCTATACTGTGATATCCAATGTCTCTTAATTTTAGTCTAAAGACTCTGTGTTATACATAAGAAGTGATAGAGTATACAACAAAAATCCACAAGCAAGAAAAATAACAAACCTATATGCAGAGTATCCCAAATAATAACTGATAATGAGAGACATTAATGAATACATGTGTTTTCAAAATTCCTATCTATTTTCCATAGGTACATTGGTTTACAGAAAAATTAAGGCCAAAGGGACCTTCGAAGAACATCCAAACTTCTGCTCAAAAGTCTAGTCTTGAACACCTCCAGGCTGGAGATTCATCAACCCTGCAAGACAACTTTTTCCAATGTTTGACAACTGTTGTGGTAATTTGTTTTCTGCATTATGTGGTGGTAATTTTCGGTGTTCCACCTTGTGTTTGTTGACACTCAACCTATCAATGTGCATCTGTCTCACTAGAGAGAGCTAAGAGAAAAAAATACATTGATTTCCTCGTTTATGTTCTTCGTCACTGCCCCTTGCCACAAATGTTAGACACAAAGACGGTCTTTAAAACTCCTCACTCATTTTAGTAGGAGAAAATAACTAATATAATCTCTTATTAAAAAGTAACAGCAACAACCAAAAAAAACCAAAAACCATCACAAAGACCCCAAACTAGAGCTGGAAGCTCTGCAGCACAAAGAAAATAAACTTAGAAAAGCACTTGACTTTTTTGGCAAACACATACAAAGCTGTAGTTAAGGGAAATAAAAACCTGAAAGAGAAAATATATAATCCCTTCTCACAGTTTTTTTCTCAAATTAGCTGTCGTACATGTGAAAAAGATGCTGACTAGAACACATAAAGGAAGTCATGTTTTTAGCTAGAGCTAGTCAGTTCTAGTGCTGCTGGAAAGTAAGAGGGAATTTTTACAAGACAGTAGTGAAAAAATTAACTGTGAAGTTGTGAAGAGAAATTCTAAGGTTTATTTGTGATATTCCCATTGAACAAGATGAAAAGGGGCTCGATGTTAATGCTCTTAAGCATGGAACAAGAATGTTTTAGTAAAACTAGCAATTCGGCCCTAATTTCCTTACTACACAGCTTGACTCATCTGTGGTGTTTACTCCTGGTAAGAAAATACTCTTTGTACTTAACTAAGGCCACACCAGACACTTAACTGAGGCAGACTCAGAAAAAAACATGGAATTAATTAAGCATTAAACAATACTGATATTCAAGAGTCCAGTGCTTCATCTCACTTCCAGGATCTCTTATTTTGCTATCCAGGCTTTGTTTCATAAAACCATTTATATGAATAATTGCTTATAATTGCACTTTTGATTTGAGTCATAGACCACTACCATCCTTCAGCCTGATGACTCCAAAATGTTTAAGTGCTCAGAAATCCTGGAAAACAAGAGCCCATTGTCTAGAACTATTATTTTTCCTTCAGTAAAGTGAGGTCAGTGAAGCCAGATGAAGCCAAAAGAGTTTTTCATTTCCTGTAGAAGAAATTGGTAAGATCTGATGGGACAAAATTTAGCTGAGACACTATTTACAGTTCAAGTAAGAAAGACCTCCAGGATTAAGCCATATGTCACCTCTTTTTGGTCTAGTCACTGTACAAACAAAAGAAAGATTTGATCCTGTTTTTTATAACTCTGATGAAGCACTGGAAAAATGTATACAGGTAGGATTTCCCTGAATATAAACACCTAAATCAGTGTTATTGTTCCTTTCATTTGCCTTTCAAATAAATATAAGTTTACAGCGATCTTTCAGTTGCTGTTAAAGTCCTTTCCTTGCAGGACACAATAGATGAGCACAAACTGTTTAAGGAATACTCAATCATCAAAACGTTTCTGGTTGAGCTTGAAACCCAGAATTTATTACCAATGGAAGAGTAATAGAAAGATTTCAGCCATTCTTTGAGAATTTCAGGACTGTTACATACTACATATTAACTACTGAATTAGTTCTTAAATTGAACACTTTTATTTGATAATGCTCATTAACACAAATGTCCTACATGTTAAGAAAATAAATGAGACACCTTTAGTTTATTGCTGATGTGTTAACTAGTCTCTTTAAATTTTGGTGTTCATTATTTTTCCCTGTAACCAATCCATATATTTTTCTTGACCGTAACTTCTTCCTTTATTTCTTCCTAAAATTTATTTGACAGAATTATTGTCAGATTAATTAAATAATGTACAGCTCCTTTTTATATTGAAAGTCTTTTAGTTCAATTATTCATATTTAATCAGTTGTTAATACACTTGTACAAATTATTGACAAAATGCAAAGAAATGGATCTCTTGACATCAAGAGATAACTAGAAATAAAACAGTCTTAACAATTTAAATCATTAGGTCCAGAATTTTATCTCTGTGTCTCTTTATTTCTTTGTAAGCTCTCTGTAGAGGATATAATCTTTTCAATTTCATTAGCTAACATGCATGTAGTTTTTATCCTCCCAGTAGAAGAAAATATTTCTTTTCTAAACAAAGAAAAGATTTCATTTAAGTTGAGTGGTTGCCACATCATGTGTCAGACAATTTACACCATTGTTACTCAATGACTTAGGTAATCACCACTTCTAAAATGGCAGCTGTGGAATTGATTAAAAAACCCCTGTTTATTTACTGTTTCCCCACCATTGCTTATCTCTATAACCAGGTAGTGAAATGACAGAATGTCACAGAAGTATAGGGACATTCAAACTATGACATAGGATGTTACAGTGAATCCTGACATATGGCACCTCTGATAAATGGCAATATGAGAAGTAACAAGCTGCTGCAGATAATGAGGTAGGAGTAATGCATACACCAAGGGCTAGCTCTGACCCAAAGAACCTTTAAAAAGACAACAGCATAAAATACATGAGGAAATTGTACACAACAAAATAAAGCAGTAGCTTAGCAGAACTGCTGAACAAGGTCGAAATTACCAGGACATTCAAATTATGAACACCAAATAAGGTCACAAAGTCTGCTAAACCACGGCCATTAGAAAAGGGGAAAGAGAAGTGGGCTGTTTATTTGTAAAGGAATGAGAATGGTAAAGACAAAGAACTTGAAAAGGAAAAAGAGAAACACCAAGTGAAGTAAAGCAGTGTCTGTCCAGCATACCTGTGGAGCAGCTTTCTGCCGCGGTGTGACCCCTGCNGACTGAAGTTAGAGAATAAATTTATTTTGAGTTATTTTGTCCAGCAAACTTTTACCTGGTTGCCCTGTGTAGTCAGGGAAGTGCCAGGCTGGACATGCTTGCTAATGCTGCTCAACATCATCTACAGGAGGTCATGTAAACATCCTTAGTGCAAAGAACAGCAGCCTTAAATTATTTGAATTTCAAGAATGATAGAGTACATCACAGACCATTCTGCTAATTTATCACCTTTTTATTTGAAAAACAGAGTAAGGTGATGTATTGCTGAAGAACTATGAAACAACTAAAAGTTCCTGCAAATAAAGGATCAGCAGAAATTAGTTCATTCTACCTGCTGAGAGTTCTCTTTGCCAAGGATCTCAGCATTTCACACTAGAAAAATATGAACTCATGTAGTTAGGTATTTGTAAAGTACCCCAAATATTACACTAGATACACCCAGGTGTCACTGTTCCTTACCCTGATCTGCCAGCTTGTGCTTGGGTCTACATTATTATTTCATACTTCTGTGATGATGTGGACCCCTGATTGCCTCTGGTTACTCTTCTTTCAGCCAAATGAATAAGAATACAAAATCTTCTGAAACTATGCAGCCAAATCCTGCAGAGAATCCAGTAGGCAATAAGTACAAAAGATCCTTTGCAAGTTAGTCTCACCATAATTAGCACAAGACAAATTAAAAGTACTTGCAAAAAAAGAAATTTGTGGTCTTGAGAGATTATTTAGAATATTCACTGACTTCAAAGCAGTAGAACCACATTATTTGTAAATTGTTCTAATTTTACTGAAATTATTTTTTTTGTTTCAGTCTTAAAGACACATTGGCAGTTTGAATGCTTACCTATTTTTGCAGTTGAAAGACAGAAATTGCTTCTCCCAGTAAATAATCTCACTTGAATAATTACTAGCAGATATTTATACATTCTGTTTGCAAATTTATCCTGTATAGATAATTTGTAACTTCTCTAAACAGTATCCACAACCTTCATTATTCTTGTCACTGTATGTTTTGCTTAATGTCTAATTACAGTTCATAACTGACATGGAAAACAATATAATCTACATAATTTTCAGCTGTGTATCTTCCAGACTGCCTGACAACAGCTTAGTCCTAGCAAGACTAATGGAGAAGAATCACTGGAGTGTATGACTGTCACAGTCCTTCTTCCTTCTAGTGTTAGGCACATCACATAACTCAAATAATAAGTAATATCGCTGTTTATAAAACTAAGTTATGAACCACTTCCTCACAGGATGCCTGTTGCCTAGATGCCATAGACATCAATAAAAGTGTGTTTTCTTGAATGTGTTTTTGCATATTTTACCCAGTGATTCAAGCTTATGAATCATGGAGCTTATAAAGAGAATTCTACTCATGTATGGAACAAAGTAATGGTTGATTGATCCAATGACATTTTTGAAATTACATTCACCACCATTAGTTTACTGAAGGCGTATACGGTATGAAGGAAGGCACTTTGACAGCAAGAAGAATATTTATTCATAGCAGACTTACCTTACTATCACAGCCTGTGGGAGATGATTTCCTTCAGCACATAAGAATTTATTTTTCTGAAACGTGGAAGTCATTGCTCATAGAATATAAGTTGTACTTGCCACTGCTGCCTTAGAATGGATTCTAAGATTCTTAGAATTCTTAGAATTCTGGATCACAAGCATCAGCAGCAACTAATATGTGAATTCAGCATGAATTGAGCATGTGAACTTGTGTTTTGACCAAGGTGAAATACAGAATTTAAATAATGTTATTGCTAATAAAATCCCTCAAAATATAGCTGCTTTCCCTATTTTTCATATGGGCCATGGAGACATAGAACTGGGTCAAAACTCAAAATGCATTATGGCAGATAAAACTTCCATTCATAGTTTTGCCAGGGTTGCCCTTCAGCCTAGTGATAGGACATAGACTCTGTTTTGACTTCATTTTTCTTTAGTTACTATAATCTTACAGAGCTTTATTTGCCACTCTCATGTGTATTATGGATACAACATTATGTATCTAGCCTTCTAAAAAATTCAGGCACATAAAAGCTTGTATCATAATGCTTCTTCTAACAACTCAGCCTTTAAGTATTCACCTGAGTGCTTTTATCATCTGCTTAAAACTTCTTGTTTTTCAGCTATGTAGTTTTACACTGCTGAGTGGTGCTCAAAAATCTTTTTATTCCATTTTAATTGCATTGGTTAGCATAGGTGGTCAAAAAAATAAAAATACCTCTTTAATTTTAAAGAAAAGTATGCTGACCAGATATTTTCTTGTAAGTCAATGCTTGAGAAATATTTACATGAAAACAGATAATTAAAAAAGTTTAAAAGAAATATTTACATGAAAACAGATAATTAAAAAAGTTTAAAGTTTCTTTAATTTTTTTTAATTGACAACAATAAACAGATTCAGTTACTGTTCAGTAAGAAGGACTTTCTTTCCCCCCAGAGAGGACAAAATTAACTTCTTTTATATGTTGCTATTATGTTCTAGCATTTTTCTAATCACATACACTCCTGTCTATAAAGGAAGATATTTTGAGAGATTAAACTACTGGAGAACGTATGCATTGACTTGAAACAAAAGTATGCTTT
>VZRQ01007125.1:657761-672729 GCA_013397975.1 Machaerirhynchus nigripectus
TTTTGTGGTCTGTGGAAATTATTTGACTTATAGTATATTCATTTATATTTTGTATTTTATCATCAAAAAAGCTCAAATCTATTACTAGCTAATTTATGACTAATACAAGCATTCCTAATTCTGGTATTTACTCTAAGAGCAATATCTCTATTGATAAGTAAAATAAGCCAGGGCAGGCTCTTTCACTCTGAAATCAATTGGGTGATCTTGACATAAGCATCTACTGTAAGCATACAACATATGCAAAACAGTGGCTTTGTCCCAAGTGAATGTTAGTTCATGCTCACCCTTTCACAGATCACATCCTGCAGTGCTTCTCAAGCACATCACACCTGCCATGCTCTCATTTCACCTACTTCAGTCACAGCTGCTCCACAGGCAAAAAGACATGCAAAATACATCATACCCCAACTCAATATCAGAACATGCTTTAAGTCAACACCCTCCCACTGATATCTCACACCAAAACCTTCTGTCACCATTACAGTTCTTGGTTATTTCTGTCCCTAATACTGCCAGTACAACCTTGTCTTACGTACTTTTTTCATTACTAGCTAATCACCTCAGTGTAGTTCTTTCTCTATGCTAACAAAATAGGTATTCACACAAGTATAGTTCTTCAGTTTTGTTATAAAATAAACTCTTAAGTAGAAGAAAATTGACAAGGCAGATCAGTAAAAGGAACCCACATAAATGAACAAACAAACAAACAAACAACTATCAATCACTGAACTGGCCTGGGAATCGTAGAAAGACCTATTAGGCACTTACAAAATGACTCATTTATGAGCTCCGAAGTGTCTGTGACCATCATCAGGATGAAGTTTTGGTTTTGACAGTGTTGTTCTAGGAGGGAAGTTCTGGAGGTCAAGTAAGAGAGATGGGACTCTGGTTCCTCATCCTTGTTTTGCCACGTGTGAGGTGGCTTCTATTCCTCTTCCCCAGATCCAGTCTGTGGTAAGACTGGTCACTAAATGTGCAGTCACTGCATGTTCTCTTTATAAGCATAGCCAGCCACCAGCAGGACAGAGAATACAGGCAGGAGAGTTGCGACTTTATCAGCATGGTGTACACACACACCCAGTGCTTACATACACATCAGCATTACAAAGACCCTGTTTTAACCACCTGTTCTGTCTCTAACTGTGCTTAGCAGATCAGACTCACGTGTACACACACACACACACAGATACATCCACACATAACAAGTCTGTCTCATAGCTGGTTCACTTTTGTTTTCCCCAGCAGCAGACCCTCTCATGCTGTTTGCTGTTAAGTTCACCTTTAAGCTCACTACTGTCTCACACAGAGAGCACATACACAGGAAATTAGTTAAGAAGGTAGTTTAAGGAGAACTTAGAATGGTCTGTGGTGATCAGGCTTGGTCAGGGCATGGGTATTTGCAAGATCCTTTTTTAAATGCTACTGCCTCATTTCAGCCTCTCTTCTCTTCAACTAACCATTATTCTTATGAAGTCTACCTTGATCCCTCTTTTGAGCCTTCCTCTGAACATCATACAATAACATTTGTTCCTCTTTGCCTCATCTCAGAAGTATGATGCAATATCTCAAGCCCCTTCAAATGTCTCATAAAGAGGGTTGGGCTTTTACAGTTTTTTAAGAGACTCGTGATAATTTTATCACAAAGTATCAAGGTTACACTTGAGTTATTCCTTTAGTGGCCCTTCGGCCAGCAGCCTGAGATCTGTGTTTCTTTTTATTGTCTCTGGTTTTTTTTCCTGTTAATGAGGGTTTGTGTGTTTGGTTTATGTTTTTTCTTATCCATAAGGACATAGCCCAATAAATCAAGTGTTCTGACATTCCACACATCCTTAAATTGTTGTATTTGTATAAAAGTAAGGTCTTCTGAGATAGCATTGGACTTGATATCTCTCACAGAGATTATCACACAGACCAGTTTTGGAAGACTGATAAATAGCTCAAGAAAAAAACATGCAAGAGATCAAATCTGACAAAGAAAGAGTAGAAATGACAAGGATCAAGTGCCTAGATACATGACTGGGAGCATTTTAAATACCAGTGTATATGTAACCAAAGACTCAAGAATGACCATTCAGCCCAGAAAGAGTCAAATTCTTTGTTCTAGTCCTAACCATCTTGTCCTTTCCAAACTGGAGAATGATAGACTGTAAGAGTATTTAGAAGCTGAGAGTGTCTGGTTACAATATCCCTTAATACAGAGATGTCTATCAAAACATTTCATTTTCAAGATGCCAGCCCTCATTTCTGAATATAAGTAGGTTCATAAAACAGTCTTGGTATTCTCAGTCTTGAGAGCGTTAATATTATTTACCTATCCAAATTTTAGCCATCCTTATCCACATTTGATCTGGTCACACTAGCAGGAGAACTTAGAATGAATTTAAGATACAGGTCTCCATGATGTAGTTACAAAGATTCAGATGAATTATATCTGTTCTATTTCTGTGACATGGATCAGTTACTGATTTGTATCTAACGTACGGTCTACATCATGGTCTCTGCCTCACTTCTACTTTATATGTTGTCCACCTAGAACATATTTCTCTTTATGTTGGAAGTTATTGGTCTCAGATATTTTCCTTGCATTTTGTTTATTTTGAAGTCTACATCTGTCTCCGGTACTATTCATTATGTGACAAAAATCAATTAAAAATATTAAGACAGACAAGGAAGTAAATTAAAATGTTTGACTTTGCATTCCCTGAATGTTCCCAGCTAGCCTAATCTTTTGTCAGCATATACGACAAACATATTCTCTATTTTATTATACAGAAAATTAATATAGCAATTAAACAGTGCTCACTGCAAGAGAAATCCTTGCTGCACACTTGCTAGACTACTTGTGTCTTTCCAAACTGACAACAAATGATTCAGTACCTTCTCTTTGACGATTTCTTTGTGGGTCTGTTCCTGTGTTTAATTTTGCTCCTCCACAGGAATTTCCTAATTTCTTATTTCTTAGTGCTTATGAGGATGTCAAGTGAGGTTATTTCAAAATTCTGTCATCTAAAAATCAGTCATCTAAAATCAGACTAAATTCACGAGTCAGTGGGGTGCTTTAGAAATAACATTATTGTATATTACAAACTGATATATTTCCTTCAATATTTTGCTGCTGACAATCCCATAATTGTGTTTAAATACAGGTTTTATACTATGTTGTAATTAGAGATCAGTTAATAGTGTTGGATGAACTAGGGAGCTTCTCAGTATAATAAAAATTATTTACCATTCATTATTCTTCTGTTCATTATGTGGCTAGGTGTTTTACAACTGCAAGTCTGAAGAAAAAGTGGAAGTGAAAGCAGCTTGAAAATGCTACACAATTTTCAACTTATGATGCCCAAATTTTTATTAGCATTTTAATACCTTAGTGTTCTTTCCAAGCAGTTAGTGTTTAATGAAGTGAAATATCTTGAAGGCACTTCATAATAACTGAAAAAAAAAATATATGGGGATCTTTTTCTGATTTTTTCATGAACCTCTTTTCAAAGATATTGAAGGGAAAATACATTAATAGATGAAGAGAGTTTTCAAAACATGTTTCAACACCAAAGGCTGACAGTTTTGTGCAATACATAAGGGAGATATGGCCTGGGAAAATGCTTCAAGATTTTGTCCTCACCTCAGGAAAAGTTTCCTGTCGAGTTAAAGGTAAAGCAATCCATTTTCACTCCTATTAGGTCTCCTACTGCCAACAAAATACACTGGTTTATGCTCATATTAGGCTGGCTGAATGACAGAAATATTGCATAATACTGCTAATGGTACCCAGTTAATGGAGGGTAATGGAGCAGAAAATATGTTCATTACTGAAAAGTTGGAGAAGAGATGCTTTTATATTGTTAGCCTAGAAAATCCCAAATGACTAAAAGTTATTTGTCTGTAGACTGAAGGAAGTGTGATTAGGATGTTGGCATGACACGACTCACTTAAAATTGCCCTTTCTCATTTTACTTCTCTTAAGGGCCTAAAGTTTTAGAATCACTACATTTTGCCTTTCCCTTTGTGAAGATATCTACCATTCCACCCTAGGGCAAGACTCAGAATTCCAGCTTATAATGAAACCCTGTATAAAAATATTTTTACTCTTGGTTTAGACTTTTGTAGTGTGGCATATTTAACACTGGTGTTTATCACAATTATGATCAAATTTAAAAAGCTGATATAAAAATTAAGTTTTCTTCACTACCAAGAAAAGGTGGAATATTTCACATATTTGTTTCTATTATATAAAATTTTTGTTCTTATATTTTCTACCTATGTCATTCATAATAAAAAGAAATTTACTTCCTAAGTCTAGCAAGCAGAGAAGATTGGCTTCCTTTATGTATCTATAAAAATAGCAAAACTTTTATTTGTTTAACTGCTAAAACTAAGACGCATAAACCCCTCATCTTTATGAAAGTGTAATCAAGCATGAGATATAATCTTGTTACGTCGTACATGAAAAAAACAATAAAATTTGGCAAGTTTCTTAAGCCTAATTTCTGCTCTCATTGACTTAAATTTGAATAAGAATAGGCTCTATAAGCTTTTTGACTGTAAGCCATTTTATGCAAATAATACTAAAAAGTCAGAGGCAGCAGTTTTTTATACAAATCTTTCTTAGTCACTTTGTATTAATCTTCTTCAAAAGACTGTGGCAAGAAGCTTGAAAATGTCTCCAACCAAGATACATTAGCTAAAGGGTCCTGGCAAGTAAAACTGCCAGGAAATGGTGCTTTAGTTCTGCTACTCCTGATAACATCGTTGTGCTCATAGTAGTTATTTTGTGTTTCATGTTCAATACATATTCATAGATAAGATTAAAAATAAAGACTAGAGCTCATGTTCTATTCATAGCCTACTTATAAGAAAAATGTGTAATAATACTACATTACATTATTGGAATTATTGATCTGTAAGTTATTCATTCTTGTAAGTGTATAAATAGTATATGTGGGGGTATTAACAATAATATCAGTAATGCTGAGTTTAATTTTTTTCCCAACAATTTGGTTATGGGACATCCCATCCATCCTTGCATCCTAACTCTGAGTTACAAACCCTTTTGCTCTAGATCCAGCCATAAGTCAGTGAAGTAGTTTTCTGTATCTCTCTCTATAGGGTTAAGAAAGATCAGATTTAGGAGGTCTGACAAATGCTTCAGAATTTTCTGGTTTTGATGGACACAAACACAGCCTGTGATGAGTAAACAAACACATTAAGCTTCTATATTACCTTCATGAAGTAATTAATGTAAATTCAACTGTCAGTGCAAAAGAGTTGATACACTGCAAATTGTAAACATAGTTTCCTAGAGACTAACTTCCCTGTGTGCAAAAATCTTTTAGTTTCTGAAACACTTTCTGTTTGGACATTTAGGTGTTATTAAAATCAAAAATTTTAAAATCATGTATTCTGAGGCTTTTCTATTTTGATACCAGTGTTATCTTTTCTTATAGGATTTCATCCACTTTGTGGTCTGCTGTGTTATATTAGTTATTTCCCATATTTTCGATGACATAAAATAAGGACTGAAAAATGTAAGCCCTGAGAATTTAAAATGGTAAAACCATCAGATTTTGAGATTTTTCTAGAGATAAAATTGATATTTGCAAAATGAAAAATTCAGGAGAGATTAAAAAAAAAAATAAATAGGAAAAAAGGCGCAGGAATAATCTGTAATACTTTCCAGTCAAGTGGCACTTTATTTTCTAGTGTTAAATTACCAGATAAGAAATAAACTATTTTGAGCTTATTGTTGAAGAGAAGTGGAGTCCAGATTTATGTTTGCCGATTTTGTCTGTTTTCAGTCAATACTAACAAAATTTCTAAGTTTTTCTATGTTTCTTGTTATGTCTATTTTGAAATATTATGCCTGACATTGAGAAAGAAAAGCCTCATTTTCTACAGCAATTGGTATAAAATTAAATTATAAGTAAAATGATTTGCCTTTGAATTTAATGTTGCTGTATTCTCAAAGAGCTAAGGAAAGCCCCCTAGGGTCCAAAATTCTTCTATAAATGCAGTAATTCCTAATGCATAGTATCGATGATTCATATTTTAAAAATCTATGTCTTTTAATTATTTTATAATTGTTTTTCTCTAAAATCTCCCAATTCTTCCCTTTTTTTTGTCATTTAAAAGACAGAAGAAAAAATATGAAAAAATGCACAAAGAAATATTTTAATTCTTGTATAATCTTGAGGCATACTGAGCTTTTCCTGGAGTTCACAGTGGTTTTTTTCCTCTAAACTCCTGTACTCAACATGAGAACGAAGTACCGTATTTCAAAGTCTTCCCAAAATTCATTCACATAATTCAACTGAAACCTTTTAAAAAATTTTTCATTTATCCATTAGTTTTCCCAAGATTAATTCAATTAGAAATTGGATTGTCTGAAAAAATAGATGGTAGACACTCTACTTTTAACAGGTGTAGGACAGATAAGATGTCTAGAGTTATTTCCTATTTGTCTACATATTTTAGTTCAGCAAATAGAAAAAAAACATAACTTGAAAATTAAAACTGTGAATAGGTATCTTAGTTTTTGTGAAGGTCTCTGAATAGTAGAAAAAGGCTAGGTGAAAACCTCTCTCTACTACAGAAAAAAGAATCTTCAGGAACTTACTTTCTTCACATTAGGGAAAGACCTAAACCTTAATGAGACCAACTTTGAGATAAGAGGAACTAAGTCCAACTGGATACAAGGAAGACCATTATTGGAATTTAAGGCTGAATATGTGATTTAACTGAAGATGTGTATTAATAACTTCATTTTCCTAAGCCTCTAAATGTGCTTGAGCACGAGGAGAAAGAGACATCCATGCATCTGACTGCTACATTTACCATGATACCAGCAGTCAGGGTTCAGTTTCCTTTATTCAGTGAGTGGCAATCTGTCTCATTTTTGCATGCCTGTCAAATAATTTGCAGCCTTGATGGAACTTGCCACTTGAGTGTCCAAGCTGATTTTCACTATTCATATTAGATTATTCAGTGAATTCCGTTTTGCTCTCTGTCAATCATACTTGATCTCTAGTCTATAAAAGGCAGTGTTTTATGTAACGTGCCAAGTTTTGGGCTTTTTTTCAGCTTTTTTTTTTTTTCGTGTATTCAGGGAAGTAAAAATAATATATTTGACAATAACATTTCCTGTCATTAAGGGTAAGCAGTATCTCATACTACTCATTAAAATTTATAGTGTCTCATATTTGCAGAACCTGAATAATTATTTTCATTAACACAGGAGAAGAACAGGTAACAGAAAACTTCAGTCATAAGCAGTTACAATTAAACATAAGAAGCTACATCCTCTTGGAATGTCTTGTTCCACATTATATCCTCATTAGAGTAAGAATGTTAACTGAAAACTTCTGAAAGCTCTGTGAGTAATACATGAAGTAATGCAAGCACCATGCTTTGAAGAACACACAGTTCATAAATCCCTTCATAACAGGTGTGTTAGCATGTCTTGAAAAATAGGAAATATTGTAAAAATTTTATCTTTTTTTCTTGGACAGGTAAAAAATTTTTTTTCATTCCCTATCTCTATATTCAGTAAATTGATTCTTCAGGCCAGTTTTGATCATAAGTTTTCATGGACTATATTTTAGTCAAATTAGCAAATAAAATTTATTCAACCAAGTTCCCCTCTGAATTTTACAGTATTATGAAAAAAAAGAAAATCTATTTATTAAAATAAAATAATAGATTACGTTGTGGCCAAAACTTTTAAGCATCAATCTCCATTCACTTCAAAAGAGAGGTATTTTAACATTATGGAGGAAAATAGTTGTTCCAAATAGGAAAAAGCCCTGCCATCACACAGCTGTTTGGTGGATCATATAAAATGAGGAGGGTCTGGTGACCCCTCCAGGAATGTACATGAAATCTTGAAGAATTTTGAAAACTGGTAAATAGAAATAAGAATCAAGACATTTCTGAAAACAGTGGGAGTTTTTAACCTGACCTAGTATTTTAATGGAAATCCTGTAAATAATGGGACTATCACCTTCATATTTTCTGTCCAATTATTTAACTTTTTATTTAGAAAAAACCCAAAAAACCAAGAAATGTAAATAAAGAGCAAAATATGAAACTATCTTGTTTATACAGTACATTTGAATTATAGATAAAGAACAGAAACATGTAAAAAAATAAAAAAATAACCAACCCAAACACTACCCTCCCCACCCCCAACCACAAAACAAAACCAACCCAAAGCCTAATACAACAGAGAAAAAGGAAGAAGGGATACGAGATAAAATTTTAAATACATACTTCACAGATTTTGATCAGAGGGATAAGTATACTAGCATGGCATATGCTCACCAAAAGCACAGATAGGAGCATTTGAATTTGTTAATGACTCAAGAAATAGAACCCATATTTTTAAGATAGTTCTAGTTGAAAAAAAACCCTGCCACTTTAATTCTTCAAAGGTAGTTCTAACAGACTGTCTGTTAACACTGAAAGGTAAAAGTTGAGACAAGGGGTTTTGGACATACTGTAATTTGGAGATAACTTGGGCTCAGCACACTGTAGCAGAGACAATTACAATAATCTGCTCTTGCACCTAATTAGATGGGAAATACATAAATAAACTGGGAAAAAAAAGATTAAATGAAGTAGTAACAGTTATAGTAACCCTCATAAATTCTGAAATAGCAAGATTCAAGATCACAGGCACTTATTTTAGTGAATCAGACTCTGTTTCATATGTTGCTTTATTTTGTGTTATCCAGTGAGAAATTTGACACAACAATATTTTAAGGTCTTTTATTTAATATATGTGAGACCTGCTCTGACAGTAATATACGAAACTATTATTCTATATGTATATCACCCCAGGCAAAATCTAGTTTATTTTTTATGTTGATTTTACAGTATTTAATAATAGATTTATATTTGCTTGGTTCTGAAACAACTTACTGAGTTGCAATAAAAAGGAACTAAATTTGTTGAACAGGCACAATGTGGATACCAATTAACCTTTTCAGATCAAATCTTATCTTTCCAAAAACCTAAAAGGTGCCAACTTACTTCTCTCCTACTTTCTAATCTAAAATGGCTTAGGTGTTATTTTCTGGTATTGTAGGTTTTTTCCCTTTGGCATAATTTTGAATCTCTGATGCTAGGATAACCAATGTGTCATATGTTTGAAATGATGTATGTTTTACAAGTAACATAGAAAAAGATGTTAATTCGAGTTTAACTTTATTTACTTATCAAAAAATTTTCAATTTCGGTATTTTTTTTAATTACTTCCTGGACTTTCTTTTCCTTGGGCAAACATAACTGAGGAGAGTGAGGCATGCTGGGATGTCATCCCCTGTTGATGTAACTGCTATTTGTTTGATAGTGTGTGCTGCCATTAATAAGATGAAATAGAAAATGGAATCTAAAAGGCCCTTGCTGAGCAAAGAACAAGAAGGTAATAGACCTTTAACCTATTTAACTTTTTTGGTTTGTTTTTTTCTAAGACTATCTTGCTTCCCACAAAGCATTTGCTGTCTACATTACTAAACTTTTCCTAGAATCCCTCTCCTGCCACCAACTTGTAAGTAACTGCAGAAGAGAAAATAATCCCATCTCTCTCTCCCTTGTCAGTCCTGTAGGCTTAACCAGACAGGAAAAATGATTATTATTATAAGTGAAAATAGTAGACAAAGAATACACTAACAGGATGGTCTTGCCCATCAAAGAATAGTAATGAGACCCTTCTGCCTCTCCAAAGCACAAGACCCAAATTATTTTCATGCCACTGTGAACCATGCAGCTTGCTAGCACACACAAAAGAAAAAAACAAGCCACAGGAGATCCCTTTGCCCTGAATATATCCCTCTCCCTGCAGAGTAGGAATAAGGACACCTATGTCTCCAGTCCTGAGGTTACACCATGGTTTATGAACATGCTAGTGAGTCCTCTTCACATCTGGGCACGTCCTGGGATAAGAAGACCATTCTTGAGGATAAAGATGAAGGTTTTCTGGAAAAAACTCTTCAATAAATGTCTCCAAAGTTCCCAAATTATTCCAGAGGACCAGAAGATAGGATGCACGAAGGGGTTTCAGGAGTTTTAATTAATATTAGTATTTATAAAGATGTTGAGATATGTCATGGATAAAGTTCTTAGGCCAGGATCAGTAATGCATTGCATGGTCCAAGATCATTTATCCTCATATGTTGAGAAATAGAAGTAAGCAATCAATAAACCTTGAAGTAATTAAGAAATTCTTAAATAGGTATCTAAGAAGCTTGATAAATTGTCCCCCAGAGATGTCCATCTTATTCTGATTTAGATAGAAGTCTCTCTCATCGATGTGGGTAGTAAGAGAGCTGAGTTCCCCCTCTCAACTTCATTCTTTTGTGTAGCATACATGTGCATTCTGCTAGAGACATGAAGAAAGAAAGAAAAAAAAAAAAACATTAAAGAGGAAATTAGAGACATTTAAAGTGTATTATCAAGAACTAACATAGTTTATTCAAAACATTTTGCCTCGGATCTTAAAGGACCTTTTTTAAGCTTCCATTTCTAAGAGGCTTCATCCATATATGCTCAGAGTAGATGCTGAATTCTTCTGCCCTTGTTCCAAATCCAAATCCTTGTTGTGCTAGAAACTTATGCAACCCTGTTAGTGCATTAGTATGTCATTGCTAACATACACTAATGTACTTTGTTTCTTAGCCCTACATATTGGACTTTTTTCCCCTTTGGATACCACCTTCAGAACAAAGGTTGTGAACTGACATCCCTGAAAACCTGAGACGTAATTTTGAGGTCTTTTGAATTTGTTATGGGTCTATATGTGTCATTTGCAATTTGAAAACTTGCAAGTTTAGAAGTATATGCACTTGAGATGAGTACTGAGAATATTTCTGGAATGGAGAGGAGGGTGCTGAAATGATGAAATGATGAAAATTGTAACACTCAGAATTTTGGTTTCTTCTAAACCATGTCATATTTGAGGTAAAATGTATCATTATGTAAATTCAAGTCCAGTCTTTTCCTAGTATACTGCTAAAATTTTAATAGCATATGCAAAAGAGAAATATCAAAGAAAAGCAGAAATCAAACTGTTAAGATAGCACATGCTCAAATACAAACTTAAAAAAAAAAAAGAAAAATGGAATCAGAGGTAGAAAGTAAGATACAAAGTTTTCCACCACTGAATTCTGTGTTGAAGGTAAGCTGAACATACATTTTTCATTCTGAATGTAATCATAAAATAAGAATTGAATAGCAAAGTTTCTGTGAGATGAAATTATATGTATCCTATAAAATCATGGTTTGCAAAGAACTCCATACAATCATATCTGAGAGCATTAAAGTAGTCATTCATGTTTGTCAGATTTATGAAAATACCTGTATTAGGAGAGTTGGTTTTTTTATTTGACTTTTTTAGAATGGCACAGTGAATATAGATGCTAAAATAAAAGTAGGACTAAAGTCTTTGTTATTAATAGACCAGTTACTGTAATTCAGCATGATTAAGAAACACAAAAATCAAATAACTCATGCTGGTTTTGATTAATAGAGGATACTGAAAAAAGGTTTCAATTTTTGTTGCTGTTTTTGTTTTCATTTTGTTTTCCTATAACTGACTGAATAAATGTAGCATTTCAAGTGCAGTAATATACTTGAAGACAGGTGTCATGAATCACTAAACTACCTTGCATCTTAGAACTAGCGTCAGAGAAGTTACTAAAATCAGTATTCCACAGGAGCTACCTAATATCCATAATTTTGAGTTATTCTTACCCGTTAAAGTAATTTAGGTTTGGTTTTAGGGAAAAACACACACACGTATGGATTCTGGTAGTTTTGTGGAATCTGATGTTGAAATGTGAAGTCTGCTGGATTTAGGTAAGCAGCTTGAGGAACCACATGGAAGTGCACATTTAATATTTAAAAAGGAGAGAAGGGGAACTGAGAGAAAAGGGGGTTACTGAATAATGAGTTAACACAGCTGAATTGTTAAAATTATTTATATTTAATGGATGATCAGGCTTGTTGTAACATAAAGAGTGGAAATATGTGAAAAGATTATTGGAGCTGTGTTTATGATATTTGGTCCTTCACTTAAATCTCCAGATTCTGGAGCTTCCTTGTCAAAATTAGAAAGATTAGCTGATAGCAAGCATCTTACTCTTCGACTGCAATGCAAAGTATGAAATCCTTCAGACTACTAAATCAGAATATAAATAAAAAAAACAAGGATAACAGGTCTGCTTCTTTAAGTACAGTATCCTGATTTTGGTGAAGAACGAGGAGAATGGGGGGTTTGGGTTCCCAGTGCTGAGTAGTGGCATATGGAATTGGATTCTGAACAATCTGTGTGCCTGTGTGTTTATCTTTCCCAATAATTCTGCTTCCCCGTTGCAAATTATTGCTAATGAAGAAGTGAGAGAAGAATTTTTTCTTTCATGAATGGATGGACAAAATAAAAAGTCATAAAGAAGCCAAGAATCATCACTGCCTCTGGGCTGAAAACTTGTGATGAATTAGGTGTCCGGATGAACTTTTTGGTATTCCATAATGTTAGGAATAAGAGCTACAGAAGGCCAAGGAAACATTGAAAGGGAAAAAAGGAGATAATGGTAAAATGACAAATAGAAAAACAAGGGGAAAGGGAAGAGCTTACTGGACATCAGCAGGTGTCTTTGCACATTGATTGTAAAACAATTTACATTCTTTCTCCTTTTGACATGTCACTTTAATCCCACATAGGTTATTTGAATCTTATCTAAAATTTATATTTAAAACAATTTGTGGGATGTAGAATGAGAGGCTTTATTTGTATATCTATTTATGCTTATGTGTCTATTAAAAAGGAATCCATTGAAGTAAAATCAGAGGTGGATGTTCGACATTCTTTGACATTCAATATAATAGGTAAAAATTGAGTAAAACATAGAAGTGGAATTAATATTTATTTAAACTTACCATAATATCATGACTCAGTTTCCAGTGCTATAAAACATTTCAGGTTTATTCTTTGGACAACAGAGTAGAGTGGACTGCAGTGACTTTCACAGTGTCAAGTGTAGATATAGTTTAATTCTTCTCCAACACTGTGAGATCAACAGATAGACAGGAAAGACTTTGTAGTATATTTTAGATCCCTATTTGTCTCATGCACCATAACAATCTGGATTCTCAAACATTGTTTTCTCATGCCTGTCAAATGGCTACCAGTGTGATTTGACTACCTGAGGCCGTGAATTATATGGTATATAACGAAATTCAAGTATTCAGTGGCAATTACCCTAAACCTCCATATTTGAATTATCAGAATATGTTTAATTTCAGATCTGAAGATGGTCCTTAATGCTCGCTTTGAAATAACTGCTCCACTGAGTAACACAGTGTAATGACTATCAGTATTTTATTGCCATTTCACAGACAAATGGAGAGTAAAACGGTCCTATTTCATAGTGAAAGGGGAAAGATGGGGTGAGAAAGGCTGTGGAAAAACATTGCAAAATATATATGGAGGCCAAGAACCAGCACTGAGAAAGTGATGGTAGGGAAAGCAATGAATGGAAGCATCTGAATGGTCTCAGTATCAGCAATCAAAGTAGGGCATAGGTAAAACAAAGGCTAGAATCTTTTGGAAGAAGGAAAAGTTATAAAAGCAAAGACAAGGACAGCAGCATGTATTTCAGCAGGATCTAGGCAAGAGAGGAGAGAACTTCAACAGTATTAACTGATAGCACAAGAATTCAGATTTACTTCTGTAAATCAGACCACAAGACTAGGTCTAAGTTGACTCTACAGTATATGTGGTATACGTGTATTCCATTTTTAAAATATTTTTTCCCCTATATGTGATATTTTTCTTGCAGCAGAGAGGAAGCAAAAGTAGAGTTAGCATTCTTCAAGGCAGCTTTAAATAGGATAACTCAGGAGACATTTCTGTCTGCTCCTACAGATCCCTGCCTCAGGCAATAAAAGCCTTTGACATTCTCCCTCTTCTTAAAAGAGAGATTGTCCTACATATAATAACCTTGTTCAGTATTCTTATTTAATGTATTTCAATATTTATGTCATAATGATATGGTCTTTAATGAAGAACCTGTTACTATAGCCTTAACTGTCATCTGCATTTTCAGATGCTGAAGAAATTGAACAGTGTTTACAGAACCACTATTGGTATCATGAAAACATTTTAAAACATGCCCTAAAGATGCAAGAATTTAAATTTCTGTAGTTTTCAGAACAGTATTTACAGGATTTGGTTATCATATATACTTACCAAAGGAAGCAAAAGTGTAGGAGGTTTGACACTATAACAGCCAGATATATCCAGATCTAATGGCTAGAAGCTGAAGCAGAAAAAAATCAAAATAATCTAAAATATCATAATCTTATAGTGAGAGTAATTAATAATTGAAGCAATAAAGACTTTTCAAGTATAAGCTAGTATTTTCATAGTCCTAGGGTGATGACGCATCATGTTGAGCCATGCCTTACAAAAAATCTCGGATTTATTAGACTGATTTAAAGGAGGTCTCTGATGCACCAAAGATATCATAAGAAGGCTCAAATTTTAAACATTAAAATAAATCCAGATCTTTTCCTTTAAGTTCAGATGCAGTTCTAATCAGTGGAAAACTGCTATTTCATGCTTTGAAATACATTCTGCACATTGCTTTTTGTTTTTGCTGAGGTCAGGGTACATTCTAAATTAGGAATTGTCAACTGGTATGGGATGAAAGTCATACGAAGTCCATATATGTATATGATATATATGAACTCACATATATATCATAATGCATATGAGTCCCTTGATTACTGGGCATGTAGAAATTCATGGCTTTGAACTGATTTTTTTACCATTACTTCAAACGCCTTTTGGGAGTGGAGTAAGTTAAAAAACTAGCAAAGAGGCATGTAAAATCCACAGAAAACCTCAACAAAACAAACCAAAACCAAGCCCCCTTACAAAAAAAAAAAAAAAATCAAGCAAAGAAAC
>VZRQ01007125.1:672756-785744 GCA_013397975.1 Machaerirhynchus nigripectus
AAACCTAAAAGAAAGCCCCACCCAATCAAATGAAGACTTTGTTTCCCCCAGTGTTTCCTATCCCACAGCTTGTGGGCACTCTGCACTGTGGCAGGAAAATAGAGTAGAGCACTTCCATTCTTCCACCCTTTATCAGTGCATGGTAGTCAGAGAAAAGCCAGATGAGCCTGGTGCAATTTATTGCTGAAACGCAGGGATACTGACAGCTTTGCAACATGGATAAATGTCTTCAGTGGTACCATTTCTAGATGCCCAGTTGTGCAATCTCTCTGCACTTATTTTCTTAGAGGAGGCAGTATTGTATCAAAAACCATATTTCTGTTCTAATCATAACAGTCTCCAGTGACTGGAGTTGTTTGCTAACCTTATGTCTTATCTGCTCTGCACCTTTGTTCTTTTATGATTGGCTATTACCTTCCTTGAATTTCGCTCCAATATCTGTCCTGCTTTTCAGCCCTTTTCAAAAGCAATGCTGTTTCAAGTATTTTATTTCCAGAACTTTTAAAAACACGTGTTGTTGACTTCACAAAGGAATTTTCTCCTTTGTTACCAGAGATACTGTCTGTCTTGAAAAAGATATTGCCCTCTACACATCACATTAAGGAAAATATATTGATCTTGGTTGCTTTTAAGCAAGAACATCACACTTAGATAAAGTTTTATAACATTTTCAAAGAAACATCCACATTACAGTGTTGTCAACCCTGAGAGACTAAATTTGTGAACATGAACCAGTATGAATTGCATCTTTAGATGTGAATGTCATAGTCTCATAACAGTAGGGAAAATTAATTGAGTGTACTCTACAAGTTAGGAAAAAAGAGCAATATAAATTAAAAAAATTTCCACATTTCTTTTTTATTATTTCTATAGATATGAAAATTTCCTATGTCAATACATGTTTTTGATGGCCTGATTCAGAATATAGAAAGCAGATGGTGTTCAATACTTACAAATAGCGTATAAATATGGTCACAAAGATAATTTTCAGACAACAAAAACTTCACAGGTATTTTTTCATATTCTACTTCAATGACAGACAATTCAAAAATAAATATGGTAAAATAATTTGCTTTATTAAAGGCATTTGTTCTCTCTATCCATCAATGCTCCCCCAAAGATGTACTGTAAAGAAACTTTGTAGAGAGTTCAGAGGAAAAACTGGGTTGATCAAAACTTAGGTAAGTTTCAAATTTCACTTTAGATTAACTTACGATAAATTAAAGAAAAAGAGTAATTTTTCTTGACAACAATCCCTGTTAATAAAAATACTTTGGTTTTATAACCTTATATCTCTCTGAGAAAGAGCAAAGGCAATGGGTCTCCTTGGTTTAGGAAATGAGAGCCATATCTCTGTATCCCTTGCTTTTTTTTTTTTGCTTGTGAAACTGGCCAGAAAAGATGGATAGGGAATGATATCTTGTAAAAGGAGTGCCAGTGCTTCTCTATTTAGTATGAATAAAATACCTTACCTTTTATTTTTGCTGTATCATTTAAATTTTGATTTTCACATTTCAGTTTTACTACCACTACAAAAATTGCAAAAAAATAAGTAGAAATGTATCTTACAGATACATGTTAAAGTCCTGAAGGATCAAATTGAATTTTCTGGCAGACAAGAATTTCTCACACCTCTAAAATAAACAAATTGAAATCTATTCTAAGCCAAAGCTTTTCACTAGTAATTCTGGGCTTCCCACTGTTCCCAAATAAGTTTGTCAAATGGACAAAAGCAATAAAGAAATCACACAGTTATCAAATTTTTCATAACAAAATTTTGACTTTCAAATGTGGATTTGAGTGATCCTTTATCCTAAGCTTTCAATTTAATAGAGACAAATTCAAGGAAAATTAGATAATTAAATGTAAGATGAAGGTTCAAATTTGTCAATGAACAGATAAAGCTCACTGAAGTGACTGAGAGGAAAAATTACCTGTAAACCAATAAGAAAAACAGCTGCTATGTAGTACCAATCAATTACTTTAGAGGGTTTTTTGTGGTTGGTTGGTTGGTTGGTTCCAAGATCAGAGAAAATAAGAAATCACCAAATTCACCAAAATTCATATATTTCGGAGCAGATTTGCTCTGGACACTACCAATCTATCTTTCTTATATTCACAGTACTAGCTAAGAATTATTGAATTAGTGTATTTAGTATAGAAATATTCTAATAATGATCAAATTGAAAGGGGGAAGAAATAGGCCATAACATTTTTTGATTTAATACTTCCATTAATTTACAGAACAAAAGAAGGAAAAATACCATAAGAACAATTCTTAAGTTTTTTTCCCTCTTTTTGTTTTTTTGTGAAGGGGGAAACAAAACCAACCAACCACTCAAATAAACAAACAAACAGAAGAAACCTAGGTAAAACTCTCTTAAAAATTAAGGAGGCCTAGTATATCCCTCAAGATATCCAGGTATTACATAAGACCCACTGTAATTGATCAGTTCTATTTTTTCCTTTTGAATATTAGGTTGTAAACTTAGTAGGTGATTTAATCCAGAGGGAACGTGGATCCTATTACTTTTTACTCTGACAACAAAATATCATTTAGGAGTAAAAATCATTGTTTCTTTAGGAGGAGAAACTGAAATAGGTAGATTATTTAAAAACACGTAAAACCCTTACAGTGCAACAGCCTGGTATTCGAGGTTTTTTTGCAATATGACCCAGTGGATAAAATCCAAGAGTAGGTGAAATCAAGATGAAATTAGATATACTCTGGCAGTTTATTACAGATTTTCTGTCTTCAGACCTCTTCCTCATAGTCAAATGTGATTCAATGAATTTTTCAGCTTCCAAAGATATAATAGCAGCATAAAGCAAAGGTACAGTATAAAATTAAATAAACCCAATAGTTTTGTTGACTAAAAGTTGATCATACACAGTTATATTGTGTATAATATTGACTAAACCAAATTGGCAACCTGCTCATTTCCTTTGCTGGACTTATTTTGCAACTAGAAAACTAAATTATTTAATTTCAGACCATATTTGATTAAAAAAGGATCTTTTGTGCTTTCATTGCCAAAATATAATAAAATAGTTCGGCCATTGCAATATTCTTGCTATCAGCATTCTGTAATGTGATTACATAGAAAAACACAGATGAACGTTTCAGATGCTGCTGAAAGCAGGAATATTTTTTCTCAGTTTTGAGTTAAACATAACTGTAAAATACAATCTACTCAAATATTTTAAAGATCTGATTTGGTTACATGAAAATCTGGATTAAATGGCCCTTTACAGAATGGTATTATATACATTGAAATACTAAGCTTTTTAAGTGGAACTGGCTCAGTAAGTCATACCCATGCATTTAGAATCGTGTTTAATTGTCCTAAGTGTATGAACTCTTTGTTTCTTGTTAGCAATCCAGGGATCTTCTTCCTTCTGCAGTCCTTTCTTGAAAATCCAAAGGTCTTTACTGTTCAAACTGAAGATCAAGAGTGTTTTTCAGTTTTATAGCATTCTAACAGAAAAGGACAGAGAGATCCCCAAAAACCATCCTTATAGATTATGCTTTCCTTTGGGGAGCAAAAATTTAGGCCTTAGACCTCTCAGTATATATTGGTATATGGTCTGATTCTTCCCCTAAAATATTACTTACAGTTCAATGTATCTCTAAATGTCCTAACAGTACTGGTCAATTGTCAGAATCCTAGAAAAGTTTATTATTAGAGGTAGACCAATAAGCATTTCTAGCATAAAATTTTGTAGCTGTCTATTTCTTACATATATATATAATTATGACATATATGACAATCATATTTTCATTTTTTACTAATATTAATGACTACCTTTAGGAGCATTCAAAGCCCAAGCAATTTACCTGCAAATAACCATATTTAAATATGGCTTGGAAAGCTCTTAGTATCAGGAATGGAGCAGCTCACAGCTTCATATGAAGTGAGATTTCAGCTTTCCACTTCCCTCTGATATTTTAAATTCCATAGAAAATAAACCCAGATGCATTGAGGTACAATGACTTTAAACTATAGCACTAATTTCTCTGAATTTACATTACCTGAAATGCCTGAACTAGGGAGCAGGAAGTAGAAAATGGGAGCTAAGCTATGGATGCAATCATTGATAACTGAAGGGTAATTTAGAGCTGAAGTAATGCTTAACACTTCTGAACCACCGTCTAGAGCTGTCTGTCTTTTCATTAATGCTGTAATATGCGTAAGTAAAATCAGGTCCTAAATTAGCTAATTTGGGCTAATTTGAACTCCTCAATTAGCCCGTGAAAGCCAAGATTATGAATCATAAACATACCACAGCATGGTGGTTTCCTGAAAAGTGTAAAAGTTTGGGCAAATATCCATAAATGAGACAGTGAAAGGACAATCAATAAGGACTGAGATAGGTTCTTTATCTTTTCACTATTCTTCAGAAAAATTAGAATGATGGGGAATAAACTGATTTTCAGACATGTAATAACTTCTGTATTTAAATTACATGAACATTCTATTTTTTCTATGCAAAAACTCATGAAAAAGTGAATGTTCAGATCTCATTTATTAAGTTTATAACTGCAAAGGAACACAGTATGAGAGAATTTGTGTTATTTTAAAATAGTGAGAATGTGATATTTAATTCATAACTCAAAATTTTTTTTTGTTTTTCGAAATGGGGGGATTCTGCATGGATTTTCTTTTTAAAATTTATTGGATATGGCACTTCACAGTACTGAAATTCTACAGACAGAAATCTCCACAAAACCATAAAACAAAAAGCGAGGGAAAAGAATGATAAATGGGAAAAAAGTAGGTATATAAAATTATTTTAATATTTATGGTCAATAAGAAAAAGGTTGTAAGTCATAAATATTTGAATTGTAATTTAAATTTCAGAGAAAATGTTTGATCTAGTTAAGGGTAGTTAATTATTAAAGATATTGGGAACATACATTAAACTGAAAGGGCAAAACCTCAACTTGTCTAAATGTCAGAGGTCAACAGACTTCAGTGGAAGAACGGCAATGTATCCTAGGCAACATTCTGCCTCCAAATGTCTGTGTTAGTTTTGTGAAACCTGTTTAAGGCTGTTGTCACCATCTACCATCCACCTCATGGCATTTTGCACAGGGGGAAGTGCAGATTTACTGCACAGTTGCTTTTCTGTTTTTCTTGGTGACATAACAAAGGATACTACAGAACCATTCCTGTCAATCATCTCTTATGATATTCAGTGTATAAATATGATAGCTGACATAAGCTCAGCATAAGTCCTCAGCTCTTTTTGCTTACCTAGCAAATGCAACTCCTATGCTGTCCACAGGGAAAGGGTGTGTGGATAAAACAGGTAAGAAATATATTTGATGAATTGGAAGAAGCACTAGGTATAAGATGTCAGATGATTTCCAGGAGAAAGAACTGTATTTAGAGGTAAATGAAAAAACATGGATAATTTTTTCCAGTGTTTTAAGATAGCATATCAGAAGCCTATACTTTTAGAGAATTCAAGAAATATTTCTATCTGCTCACATACTTTTTTACCTTGAAGTCTTCTTATGTCCAAACTGTTCTGTCTAGGGATAAGCCTAAAGTTGTTGGAATTTTTAACTACGATGTAGAATTCCTCTCCCTCTTCGTTTCAAGCCCATTTACCCTCTGCTGTATAGTGGTGAAACCTACATTTTTGTCTCTTTGACAACTGCAACACACCTTTCCATTTCTGAGCTATCTTTCCTCCTGGATATTGATTACTGGCACGTTACCCTTGGCAGTCAGTATAAAAACCTATTTAATTCACCAAGGTTTTAGCTAGCTCACGTCTTTTCCATAATATGGTCTGTTTACAATCTTAAAAAGATCTTTTAAAATAATCTCTAACATTAACTGCCCCTCCCTCTTTTCTTCCACTAACCCTTTTTGCCAGTGGGATTGCCTGCCATACAGAGGTCACAGTTCTAACAGCTTATGCCAGAGGCCAGCTTCAGGCTGTGCAGCTGGGTTTGCATGTCCTTTCACACCACCTGAGGGCATAGCAACACAAACACAACACGTTTTTCAACATTCAGAGAAGCCATCAGCATTTTTTTGTAATGCTTTGGGAAAAAAAAAAAAAACAAAACCAGAAATATATCCTACTGTTACAATAAGTATTGTGTTCTGGCTAGGTGTGTATATGAATGTGATTATCTTCCAAGCTGAAGTTCTTGTCTCCAGAAGCCATCTACCATCCAGCAATGTGCTGAAATTTCCCTACAGCTATAACATAGTAGGACCATTGCAGAATTTGTCTTCTTTATTTAATGTCCAGTTCTTCTGTCATTTTGAAAGGATGGTGATGTTTTCTTTCTGGTAAAGAGGCTAAAAGTTTAGTCCAAGCTGATGCCCTCCAATGGGCCAAGATCAGCATTATGAATGGCAGAAAAATGTTCAGGATTCCTTGCTATAAGTTTAAAACTTATACCAGTTTTTGGAGGTACAGTTCTATACTAGCACATTTCAAGGATGTGAACAAATTTTATTACAAAACATTATTCATTAAAAGTTAACCTTCGTTTCATGTTGTCTTGTTTGTCAGTGAGGATTGGTTGGAGATTTACTTATTTTAACTGCAAAGAGAAAAGGAAAAAAGTTTTATTCATTGGTGCAAAGCATTTTGAAAGAACTTGTTTATAAAGGCCATGTATTAAAATGTTTTTCTCCCTTTTATATTCTTAATCTATCTCAGTGCACAAACATTAATCAGGGAATACAAAAACTTCAGTCAAGGTTGAAAAGGTATTGTTTATAGTGTTTGCAAGATGTTAGCATCTCTCGAGAGTCTAATGGTTTCTAATGAGATCTGAAACTCATAAAGAGATAGTACCATAGCAAATGCAGAGCTGGAAGAATTCACTTGCTTAAATGGAATCATAGAATCAGAATGGTCTAGGTTGGAAGCAACTGTAAAGATCATTCGATACCCCTGGCATGTCAGGGACACATCAGAAATAATTTGGGAATTTTGTACATGAGAAAACTTAATATTCTTATCAGATAAGGTTCTAAATCCTTTTCTCATGTTTACTAGCAAATGGCAAATTATAGGGGCATTTGTTGAATTATTAAAAGAATTGTCTCTTCTTTTAAGAGTGAAAAGCCGCACAACGTATTTCTTCTTTTTCATGTTTATTACTTTTACTATAATATTTTTGTTTATAATTAAAACAACACAATTATGGTTATGAAATAATTTTTGCAAAGCATTACTATGTGATTAATTCCTAGATGTCTAAGCCTGAGATAGCCTTCTTCAGGTGACTTCATAGACATGAACACATTGAAAATTAAATAACCAGATAATAATATAAAGGGTGATTCTGCTCCTCTCTTTTATGTTACTCCCTTTAAGAGGAGGTGAATAATACACAAATGATATCTTTTTCATTTGAAGACAAAAGCATCTCAGAGTGAGTAGCCCAGATACAGATTTTAGGATAGGATTTTACTCTCAAAATGTAGATATTTTAATGATTTTTATTGATATTTTATTATATCATCTGTGACACCCACAGAGCACTGGCAGGCACTGCAGAACTCTTAGGATAGCTTTAGTCATTTACAGAGGTAGATTAAAGCCAAAATGAATATCCTATGGTTTCTGAGAAGGCATCGTGTTTTGTTACAGACCATTCTTAGTTTAGCTGGGACATCTTTAGCCAAGTGCAAAGAGATACAAGCAAGTAGAATATGCTCAAGTGGCAAGTACAGAGCGATTGTTCACTGGTTATTGCAGATAACAGATATCAAGGGTATAGTGGTTTTCAGGCTGAGCACGAGTATGCTCACCATCCCAGTGAGGTGCCCCAATAACCTATCTAGTTATGAATCAGAATAACTGCAAATTACTCATATGTCGTTCAGAGTTAGACTACATTACTTTATTTAGAGTGCGAATATACAGGGAGGGCTGGTATGTATGAAAAGGGACCTCTGAGACACACAGTCTGCAGTGCATTTGGAGACTGTATGGGATACCTCACTGTTCCTAAAATGGGCATGTTCAGGATGTTGAATCCTTAAAATGAATTGTACCCTAAAACTGGTTTGTTTTTTTTTTTTTCATTTTGTATTGTCTATAAATACCACTAAACACAGCTCTGCTTATTTTTCAATATAAATTTAGCAGAAAAAAACCCTCTATGAGTTTTCAAGTACAGCGTCTATATAAGATCACCAAGCATGAAGACTGAAATATTGACTTTGCTATTAGTTTTAAAAAAGCAAGCAAATATAAAGACTAAATGCAACATAGCTGTCATAAACATTGAAATTTTTATTTTTACAATTTAAAAAAAATAGTTGGTAGAAACAGAAGGGAAATTACTGCAAAGTTTGCTTAGTATGTTAATAAAAGTTGCATCTAAAAGGAAAGTATCTGGAAAAAATGTTATATCCCATTACTATTTTTTTTTTCTGAGGTCTTAAGGGTAGATCCACAGAGCATCAATGATTTTGTCCCTTGTATAACCATTCAGGGGTTAAGTAACCATGTGCTATTATATATGTAGTAGTAAGAACTTAATCCACAATATAACCATGGAAAACTCAGATGAGCAAAAGCTACCACTCATTTATAACTGAGAAAAATATCTCCTGAGGAACATGTGAAAAACACAAATCTCCACGAGTTCCTTATGTCTCCTTGGTGTTCTGTTTTGTTCACTGGCTGTCCCAGGAAGGGATGACTCAGCACACATTTGCTGGGAGTGGGATTGTTTACATTCTTCTTCCTTCATGCTCATTATTTTCTACAACAACCATGTTTTTTTGGGACTGTTAACCATAAGACAGATTGTCCCCTCTCTGCAGCAAATTCTCTGCAAGGAGCAGTAACAAAGCTTCTCAGCAGTGACAAAGAAAAAAAAGAGGAAAAGACAACAACAAGAAAAAATCCCAATGAACAAAACAAAAAGCACACAAAAAATACCCAAACAAGCAAAAAACCACCCCCTATATATAACCCTACATATATCAGTGGGTGTCCCAAGGAAGGAGGACTAGAATCAAGCCTGCAATAAGGATGAGGAATCTAAAATTCAGATGATGGGAAAAAAAAGGTGGTGTAAATACCAGAAGATTGGCAGTTCTTATTGTCTTTCTCTGTGCCTTTCTTTTCCAGCACTACCTTATGACCCAAGGACTATTGTTCCTGCTGGTAACAGCAAGCCAAGCTTTTAAAATCTCTGCTGTACACAGAGTAGATTTGGCCATTATTCCCTTTCTGATGGGCTTCCTTATAGAGCTGCTTGTGGTTAGCAATGTCCTCGTTTTGATGAGCCAGGATTCAAGTCAATGCATTACAGTCTAACTCTGTGAGGTGTTGTTTCTTTTTTCCCCATAATTTCAATTTTTGAAACTGATTATCTGAATTTGAAGAATAGTAACAATAGTTTGCAAAGAAACTAAGCTTATTTAATATTTGCAGGCATTCTTATGGTATTTTTTTCTTGGACAGTTACATATTTCTTCATCAATGTAATAGCTTCTTCTTTCTTTTAAACTCAGGTATGCTGTGGCAGTTAAACAACTAATTAAAAATTACTATACTTACAAATAAAATTTATTTGCTATTTAAAGAGAATATTTAGAAAAAAATCAGCACTAGAATACTTCTTTGCATACATTGAACTAATTTCCTGTGAATTAAGTTGTAGTTATTTGTAACTACATTAATTTGTAGTTATTAGTAACACCTATAATAGACCCCCACCGGTGTCTTCCTGGCTAAAAATTTTGTATGGAAGGACCAGAATTCATCATCATAGACTTCTTGTTTAGCTTGGGCAGCTCCTGTAGTCCTCCCTATTTGATGGTTAAACAAGGCTAAGTCTCATTTGGAAAGTGGAAGAGTGACTTAATCTTTCCATAGTTGGAAGGCCCCTTAAGCTTTTCTGGTGTAAACTAAAACTAGTGGTATACTGCTTACAAAGCCCAAAACTAGTGAAAATTTCCAGGTGCCTAAGAATAATGACATTACTTTCTATTCCTTGTTTTTTGCTTAAAAAAAAACAAAACAAAACAAAACAAAAAAAAAAAAAAACACCAAAAAACCCCAAAAAAACCCCTTTGTTATTTACCTTATTTTTTTCCCTTTTTTTTTTTCCTCCCTGGAATGGTAGCAACTGGCTTGTGTTGACAGTGTTTGGTTTATTTGGTTGTGAATGTTTTTTAATGATGTTACAGAAATTCTACATTTCCTTTTCAAGGGGAAATAAACTCAAACAGGTCTTTAAATTTGATGAAGAGCTTAATAATTTGAGTCTTTTTCTAGCTGTCTGTCCAGAATTGTGTAACTGTCCTTTATAAAGAAGTTTATAGGAGAGATTTTTTGAATCATATACGTTTATCTTTATAAGATGGTTTATAGAATAAAATCTAAATTTAAAATTCAACATTCAGTTAAAGAAAGTTTCATTTTCTGGGACATTTCTAAAATTTAAACTGATCTCACTAAAAAGGAAGCACAAATAGGAGTAATGCAACTTAGGTCCAGTCTGTTACAGCTAATACCACAACTACTTTGCATAAATCATTTAAGCAAAGACAACGAAATGTCAAGTTTTCATCTATGGAAAGGATGGATGTTCCTTCTGATCATGTCTTCTATAGAGCATTTATTATTGTACTTTCCAGATAAATAGAAGAAAAGGGGAAATAGAAGAGAAAACCAAAATTTGTAGTGCGCTAACCTTGTATATACAAAAGATTGCAGAAACACTCTTCTCCCTTCCACTCTTTGAGAAATGAAACTTGAGATCCTGTAAATTGAAACAAAGCAGGAAAGCCTAAAAGCAGCGCACAACTTCACTCACTGGCCTTGGAATAATGAAAGGTTGAGACCAGCGATCATCCGTCTCCATAATTTCAGTCACAATTGGCAAACACAATTTAGAAACTGCCAGGAAGTGAAATTGATCTCACTCCCTGAGAAAGGAGTATTCGTCTCCTCTTATAATTTCTTTACCCCACTACAAGAACAAAGAAATTGAACCACTTTTGTGGCTGTCCTTATGAAGTCACTTCAACTTGCCTGTGGACACACTTAGGTTATTTTCTTCTACCCCAAAGTTTAAAAAGTATGAAACCTAGCTAAGAGAAATACCACCAAAAATGCATGCAATTATCTTTGATGCTAGAGTTGTTAACAGCTGGAGAGTATCAATACAACACAGTTTTGATGACATTGAATGCCTGACTTCTAGTAATATTTAATCATTTTTAACACTGATCTTTTAATTTTTGGGTTTTTTCTAACAGCATGATAAGACACAACTAGGGAAAAGAAGCAGGCCCTCCACTGTAAAATTAGCAGCTTCTGAAAAACACTTGCTTATTTTCAAATAAACTAGTTGCAAGAAAACTGTCAACAGATTCTTTCATTCATCTGATAAGAAGCTGGAAACTTTCCATTTGCTCATGACAATGCACTTGAAATGGAAGAGGAAAAATATAAAAATATAAATTTCTATGTGTACATTACTTACAAAGATCACCACTTTTATTTTTTAAGCCAATTATTATAGCACCCAGTTTTCAGCTGTACAGCATTGCAAAGTGTTTATTTACACCAGCTACAGTTTTCAGTATCTGATGTTTGCCTAAAGCGCAAATTGTGGTGGAAAGTTTTAGCTGATATTTTCATGGGTGGGGAAGGTATGGGAAGCATTAACACTAAGAACTTGGTTAAGAGCTGTGTTGGTGGAATACTTTCAGGAAGCAGTCAAAGACAATGCTTTGTCCATGCCCCAGCAGTCCCATGTAGCACAGGGGGCTGGGTAGGCTGGCAGAGGTCTCAGGCAGAGGTCAAAGGCACTCTCTGCATTAAATAAAAGCTGACTAAATGTGTTGGGCTGACCTTGGCTGGCTACCAGGTGCCCACAATGCATCTCTTTTACTCCCTCTCCTCAGAATCCTTGGGGGAGGAAAAAAACCCATGGACTGAGATAAAGGTATTTAAATACGTAAAAACAAAGGCCGCACATGGCAGAAAAGTAAAACACACAAAGCTTTATTCTCTATTTCCCATCACCAGGCAACATTCAGCCATTTCCTGGAAAGTAGGGCCTCAGTACATGTAGTCATTGCTTCTCAAGACAAATGCCTTAATAACAAATGCCTGCTCCCCTCCTCCTTTCTCTTAACCTTTTATTGGTGAGTATGACTTTGTACTGGTATAAAATATCTCTTTGGTAGATTCCATGATCTTCAGGCACAGAGGTGAGGCTGACAGGTGGGTAGCTCCCGGGGCCCTCCTTTCTACCCTTTTTAAAGATGGGTACATTGTTTCCTCTTTTCTAATCACCAGATTAGATTTTTCAATTATTGTGGGGAGTGGCTTGACAACTACATCAGCCAATTCCCACTGGACTCTGGGATGCATCTTATCTTGTCATAGACGTATGTACATGCAGGTTCCTCAGATGGTCACAAGCCTGATCTTCTCTTACTTCTCTTCCTCCTATGGGAGGAACTTTGCTCCCATAGTTTCCATGCTGCTGTCCATCTGCTCGAAAGGTGTGGGAGGAGAGGTTGCCACTAAAGACTGAGGCAAAAAAGATGTTCAGTACCTCAGCCGGCTCCTCATCTTTGCTCATACCAGTTTACCAGAATTGTTTATCAGGGGATACACCTCCTTTGATCTTCTGTTTCTGGTTAACATACTTGTAGACGCCTTCTCGTTATTCTTTGCATCCCTTGGCAAGTTCAGTTTCAGCTTCACCTTGGCCTTCCTTACCCCATCTTTAAACAACTGTACTTCATCTCTCTACTCTTCAGAGGTTATTTGTCCTTGTTTCCGCTGCCTGCACATTAGTTTCTTTTCCATTAGTGTAACCAGCAATTCCCTACTCAGCCATGTCAGTCTCTTGTCTTCCTCTACCGATTTCTTTCTTCTGAGGATTGCCAACTCTTGTGCTTTCTGGAAGATGTCCTTAAAGATCTGCAAGTCTGTTGTGCTCCCTTGTGCCATCTTCATTTTCATAAAACTCTTACCAAAATATGTCCTTGGATGCTGTTTGCTGCCTTTGTCTTAAAAATGTTTTCCTAAGTAAAGAAATATTTTCTGTAGCAAACACTATGGAGAGAAATACTTAACAAAAATAATGAGTTTAATTTTAAAGTATTTATTTCTTATGAAACTAAAATTTATGAAAATAATTTCTTAGCTGCTTAGCCATAGTACCATCTGCTGTACCTTGATGTTTATATTTTGAATTATCCTGCAGCACCTACAGTGCAGATCCTGTCCGGATCTCACACTACAAAAGGAAATTAAGACACTCCCTAGAGGTTTGGGTTTGATTTTATTTTTATTTTCATTTACTTTTGGATCCTCTACTGTCTCTTCATTTGGAACCTTGATACTGAATAGCAGTAGACAGTTATTTGGGTCAATGAACATACAATGGAGATAAGCATACAGGGAAAAATAAACAAATTTACTGAAAAAAAAGTCTTTGATTGTAGTTAATTAATATATCTGCACACCTTTAATACCTAAATTAATAGAACCAGGATGAGAAGACATCAAATGCAAAACAGAGGGGAAGAGAACAATGAAGGCAATAACATTGTATCCCTCGTTATAACCAAGTAAAAGAAATCAGTTAGCATGAAGCAGTAATCATGGAAATGTTGTGTTGTGATGAAAAGGTGGTAGAGATGATGCTGTCAGAAGAAAAGTGAAGATAAAACTAACTACAACAAATATTTATGAACAGCTAACCAAATTATACAAGTTGATATTAAAAAGACATTGCAATAATTCTATTAGTCTAAGTAAGATTCACTAAATCAAAGGAAATTCAAATATTACATATCTGCATAAGTGCTAGGGAGTATTCATTTGAAGAGGTCTAAAGGTATTTAGATGTTAAGATAATTACCAAAGAGAACAACCCATAACAAATTAGCTCACAAAGATCTTTGCTAATGAGGAGTTCTTGCAGATTAAGATTATGAAATATAGTGTTCATTCAACCTCATTTTTAGAAGCTATTAAGAAACTGACCTTAGCCTGATTAGTTTTAGCTGTATAGAAAATGCACAATAGAGAAAACTAAATGGGATTTTAATTAACAGAAGGCTTAGTCACAAGAGAGGCCAAACTGAAAAGGCCCCAATATGACACTGAAACTTCTCTCACAATATTTGCACACTTATTTGACAACTGCTATTTAACTATGTTGATGAAAGTTCATATTTTTCTCATCGAGTATCTTTCTCAGCAATGTTGATAAACTTAACATTATCTTATTTGCAACAATAACCCAAATTAATTTGCTCAGTCAACTACTCAATTTGTATCTTTATTTAATTCATTAATCTGTGATACTTCATTAAAAGAAAAGCTATGGTTAACTTCAATGTTATGCAAAATTCAATATGCTGAGAGTACCTACATTTTAGAAGAGTTAAGTATCTTAAATTAACAGCAAATTTCTGCTGTGCTTCTGTTACATAAATTAATTATAATTACTGATCTGTACTGTATGTGACTCGTAATTTTATTTATTATATATGAAGTGATTTCAAATATTTGTCATTAGAATATTTTCTTTTAACAGTCATTTCTACCTCTATCATCTTCCTTTTAGATACTTATGTTATTCTGTGGTATAAATTAGCATCCTAAAATGCTAACTAGTCAGATGATACCTGTCTTTAACAAACTGAAATGATCAAACCAGCCTACTTTCTTTACTGTCCACTGATCATGCTGTGATTCCTTTGGCAAATCTCTTTCTGCATAGAAACACCATACATGCAGTTATCAGGTGTCCATACATTGAGAAATAGTCTTCAGTTATGGAAATTATATTGAGTTCAAATGTCTAAAGCAAAAATTGAAGAAGTCTTCTAATTAAAAAGCAGAGCCCCCCAAGTTCCTGGAAAAAAAGAGCTTCGGCTTACTTCTTCTGAAAATAAAAACATATCTTTGACAGGAGAAAGACATCTTGAGATGATTTATCAGCTTGAGACTTTCTTATTGAGATTGTTTGTTCAGAAACAGCAAGAGAAAGGAGAGATTCAAAAGAAAAAAAAAGAGAAAAAATATAAAATCTAAATGCAGGAGGGCCTGTAATTTGTTCACTTGTCAGCTGCTTGTTCATACTGTTATCAGCATGGTCTTGCTGCATTTTTCTAATAAACCCTTAATGCCTCTGCTGTATAACAGAAAGCAAAGCCCTTCAGCTACTAGCATTTGAGAGCTAAGTTTCCCTGCTGTGACTATTTGTGTCATTTTCTAGCATATATGGAGGTATCTAGCTTAGGGTCAAGTAGAAACCTAATTAATATTTTCACAAACTAGTTCTTTTCATATATCTGTGAATGAAAAAGAGAACCGACAGTCTCTGCAGTCAGAATAGTTCTATATTACTACTAAATTTTATTAACAGAAAGAATAAAATCCAGTGACACAACTCTTTTTCTAGAAAAAAAAATCTTCCAGTGCCCCAAAAGCAAGCAAACACTATGACTTTTGAGAATTTTACAAAATTGTAACTCTATTCATTATTTTAAAAAAAAGAAAAACAAAGGTATTTCACTAACATAGTTATATCTCTTGTGTCAGTAAGGGCTTTCTTATTCAAGCAATTGTTTTAGCAGTCTTCAACAAAATGGTAAAAGGAAGACCTTGTCTTTTGTATTATTAGTGTTAAACGTATATCCTACTTTCTGGATATTCTTTCTTAAACTGTATTTTAAATTAATGGAGTTTAGTAACATGAAAACCTAACTGAAACAACAAAAAGCATTAAAAGCCACAGAATGAAACAACACTGTTATATGATTAACGTATTTTGCCAGAGTGTTTAAACTGAGAGTATGTTTAGATTACATATCCGAAAGAAATTCTTTATTGTGAGGGTGGTGAGGCACAGGAACAGGTTGCCCAGAGAAGCTGTGGATGCCCCATTCCTGGAGGCGTTCAAGGCCAGGCTGCATGGAGCTCTGAGCAACCTCATCTACTGGAATATGACCCTGCCCAGGGCTGGAACTGGATGATCTTTAAGGTCTCTTCCAACCCAAGCCATTCTATGTTTCTATGATTCTATGGTACAATGCAAGTGTACAACAAAGCACTCACGGATGTATTTGAGTACGTCCAGCAAAGTGCCACGAAGGGAGCATCTCTCACATAAGAAAAGACTGAGACATCTGTGACTGCTTAACTGAGAGTAGACATGGTTCAGGGGGAATCTCGTAAATATGCATAATGACCTGCCTGCTGGGACCAAAATATATGTAACCAGACTCTATCCAGTGGAATCTAATGATAAAGCAAGAGGAAACTATCAAACTGATATGCAGGCTACCACGTTAAAACAAATAATCTTTTTAATGTGAAGGTGACCAACATTGGAATAAATTTTCCAGAGGTGTTTTGAAGTCTCCACCCACGAGACATTCAAAATCCGACTCTTGACAACCTCCATTAGCTGATTCTGCCTGATAAAGGAGTTGTGTTATGTGAGCTAAAGAGGTCCCTTTGAACTTCAGCTGTTCTGTGATTCCATGTTTCTGTGAAAAATAATAAAGAGAAAGGAATATGCCAAGTAAACTGAAACAAAATCTCAGATTTGCATTTTATTCAGTTAAAAAATGAAACTGCAGTTTCAGAGTAACTGAGATTTTCCAGTTTCATAACCAAAATCTTTATCTTTTCTTTTTAATAAAATTTTCCAGGAAATTCAATTTCTTTATGTTTTCTCACCATTACTTCTGTAAAGACGTTGAAATGTAAAATATAAATTTTCTAGTCTAAATATCTTCTAATTTTACAGTATTTCTAGCAAAACAGACTGCTTCTAATGACCCTATTTTTATTTAGTTGCCTTGATTAAATGTCTTTGTTTCCAGTCTGATACACACCTCTGAACACACATTGAAAATGCAATTAAATAGGAACTGAAGTGTTGAAATAGTTTGAAATATTTTGTAATTAATTACTTTGTTTTGATCTTGTATGTATTAAACATACAATAAGTCTGTCTTTGCTGAAAATAGACCAGCAAAGTAACAAGAATAAGGACCTGAAATACAGCAATTCATGAAATTCACATTTGCTAGCAAAGAAAGATCAGTCTGAGGTTTTGCAGTTTGCAGCCCACCCACTCACCCACGCTAATGTAGTGGTAGGGGAGACAGACAAAAGAGAGGGAATTATAAGCCTGTCATTTCTAGAAACAACCTTACAGGGCAGAAAATAGAAGACATTTTTATTTATTGCTTATGTGACTAGAATTGGAAGCCTCACAGGAAAATATGTGTTCCCTTACTTCATTTTACGGAACAGCTATGTCTATGCAACAATAAATTTAATTTCCAACCAAAGCCATTGACTCATTCTTACCTATTTTCCTGTGATCAAACGATGTCACTGCCTATGCATAAATTGATCTTCAGGAGAATTACCTACATGACCAGTATCCCTTCTTTTTCTTCAGCTATGTGGGATGGTGATCAAAAGACCATTTGAATCAAGGATTACATAAAATCTGTACCAAACAACAACAAAAACAACAACAACAGCAACAACAAAAACAAAAACAAAAACTAAAACTAAAACTAAAACTAAAACTAAAACTAAAACTAAAACTAAAACTAAAACTAAAACATTTCCCAGCTTTTCACCTCCCACAGAAAAAACCTCACAGGTTAGCCTGCAAAAACATTTTTCCTCTTGGTAAATTTTTGTTGCTGTATCCAGCATACTGTGGTAAAGCCCAGAGGAAGTTGCTCCCATTGAGATAAATCTTTTGCAAGTGGGAAGTTTTCTGCAGTTGTTTGAAATAAAAAACAAATAAACAGGCAAAACCATAGGAACTGTGTTCAATGTGAGAGGTCTTTGAAAATCACCATCAGCTCATATTTGGACAGCTGTGCACTAACCTAGCCCATCCTGCAACTTCCAGCCAGGGAGACTACAGTGATCCTAAAGCCTGACTCAGGATTAGACCTTTGTTTACTTAGTCTAAACTCAAGGTTTAGATGGGGGGAGTGAACTGCTCTCATTTTACATGATTTCATTGCCACGTCCTGATGTGATCTGACTAAGATTAAACATCTCTGAAGTGACTATAAGTGTGTAGTGAAATTTTAAAATAACTAAAAAATGCATAAACTCTGAAGACAAACTATCAAAATATATTCCATGGACATAGAAGTTGAAAACTGGCCAATCTGAGCTGTACTTTCTACTGTTGGAAAACACAAAAACTTCCTGATTCAAAGCAAGAAGTCTAATATAGACGAAAACTAAGAAATATTCCAAATATGAAATGTCCAGATTCCTTGGCATGGTTCATCTTCTGTTCTGTATTGCTCAAATACACACTGCATCTTCTCAGACTTTCACCCTTTATTACACAGCTCACACGATATTGTACAGCTCCATTGTTCCTTTTTCTAAAGCGCTTGGCATATTCTGCACATTCTAAATAGCTCACTATAGATTCCTAATTTTAAGCAATAATTTTCTTAACAATTTTCTTTCTTCTCCACTTCTCTCTTGAGAAAACACCTCAGAATTCATCACGGTAATCTTGTAAAAAAAGTGAGAGGAGAGATTGAAGGTGTAATAGCACATTAAAATTCAAATTCTTAAAAAAATGTCAACATAGATCTAATTGTCATGCAGCTGAACTGTTTGTAAGCATGTTTGCCAATGCCCATGTGAATCATCCACTCCAAAGAGTGGAGAAAATACAGGAAAAAGCACCATCTTGCCTGTGAGAAAAGGGATAAAGCAGATGTTGCTTATTTGACATTCATGTCTACATAATAAAATCAGAGACACCTCTATGTTCAACTTAATCACGGATAATCTATGAAGTGTCAGGAGTCAGGTTCGGAGTGGTTAGTTCAGCTTGTCCTAAGGGGACTAGACTCCATACAAAAAACTTCACATATGCAGGACTCTTTGGAATAGAGGTAAGCAGTTGCATATGCATTCCCTGTACAATTTTTTCATGTGACTCCTTTTCCTCCCATACTGCTTTTAGAGATATGAATTAACAGTGCTGATACTTAGAGCATTTTGATATTCTGAGCTGATCCAATAGGCTTTGAAGGATGTTCATCAAAAAACCAGCCATTGTTCTGCCTTGTATTTTCAAGATTAATTTAGCAGTCTTGAAACCTACAGAAAAACAAAATAATACAAAACGTTTTTGAAGAAAAAACAGATTCTGCGATGCAAAATACATCATAAATATGACACCCATAGGACACAGCACTATGAAACAGTCTTGTCTTACTTGTTCAAGTGCATAATACAATTGTACTGCTAAAAATTGCACTTGTTAAAAACTGATCTAGTTCTTATTTATTCCTATTTTATTTTCTTCTTCATGAAATGACTGTATAATGAATTAAAAGCTATTTTGATATGTTCAGTGTGTATTTTTTCCTTTGTTCTATTTGGATTTCGTTTAAATTTGTGGGTTTTTTATGGCCATTTTATATAAGTTATCAACAGTTACACTCTACCTGAATTCTACTTCAATACAGTGCATGGTTGTGGATTTGGAAGGTAATTTTCTTTCTGTATGTGTAAAGGCCTTAAATGACTACTAGTGAAGACAAAAAATCATTAAAACAATAATCTCATTTAATATTAGGATCTGTCATCTTGACCTTAAGTTTTTATACTGATTTTCATATCAGATTTATGGAGCTCACTTCTTTGTTTCATGTGGTACACACATGAACAAAAAGCAATTTTTTGCTGTTGCAGTGTTTCAGAATATTCCGTTCCTCTCTCTCTAGAACTGAATGCACTGTATTTCATTAAAACTTGAGTTAGCTGGATATTATGATTCAGAATTCTGGCACAGGCCAGGTCAGACAAAAAAAGCCAATTTTAGATCTTCAGAGGAAAAGAAGATAACTATGCACTGTATGCAGGGGAGGTTTGAGAAAAACAAGAAGGAGATATGGGAATGTCTCCTTCTCAGGAGATTGGGAAGAAGATCAAGCATTAAAACACAGGTAAGAAAAAGGAAAGAAAGGGGAAAAAAAAGAAAGAAAGAAGGGAAGAATAAGGAATATAAATAATGTGAGCAAACAAGTAATATGAATACACTTTTCATATTGACAAATGTACTCAGACTAAATATGTAAACATATTATAATAAAATTTAATCTTTTTATGAAAAGGGCATTAAACCTTAAGGGTCCATTAGACACAACAGTAAAAATAAAGGCAGGCTGCTTCCTAACATTAAAAAGATTAAATAAACATAGTTTAACATAACCTGTTGCAAGTTAGCAATAATCCTAGAGAACAAACTGAATTTTTTTATAATTCAGGTGATGTCTATCCATTTTGAAATTCTAGTTGATGGAAAAAAAATCCACAATAAAATTCTAGGTTGTTTTCATAAGAATTGTCAAGGGCTAGGTGGCTTAAAATAAGGCTCATTTAGCAATAAAACCAAACAACTGCTTTGCAAGTCTCTTTCATTTTGTGCTGTGTTTCAAAGACTTGATGCACTCACTCAGAGTTATCTGCATTCAGCACAATAGCATGATCTAGGTGTGTCTGTGCTGAAGGACTTTTGCGTTTTTGCAATTACTCACTGAGGGCCTCTTTTCAAAAGATATTCCAGTATGGAATTAAATTCACTGTTCTAGGCACGGCTTACAATAAATACAGCAGGACTTACATGAGTGCCTACATATTACTGATTTCAAATAGTATTTTCATTAATGGTCTCAATAATGTTCTAAGTAGATGCAGATTTCTGTTTGGTAGATTTATTTTCTATCTACAAAAAACCCCACAATCCCTACCAGACTTTGATTGGAAACATTTAGAAATCTATTTGTGTGTAAAATTTTAAAACAGTTGGAACCAGAAAATATTTTGCTGAATGCTTTCTTTGGTTCTATTTAAGCTCTTTTTAGTTATAATATTGCAATTTCCTTATTATGGTCAACTGAACACGGTGTTTCTATTAATAAAAGAGACAACATAAACATTTTTTTAACCTCCTGTGCTCTTATCATATACTAGGAAGGCATTCACAAATGTAGACATTTTTCCCTCCCAAAAAACTCTTATATATTTTCTATAAATAACTTCATAAAAGAAGTCAATGCCGGACCAAAAAGAATTATAGAACAACTTGCCAATTATATCCTCTATTTTTATTGCTTTTGTTTATCTATTTGCTTAAATCAATGTAACTACACTGTGAGATATATGTATATTAGGGGAGTATACACAGTTGTCATATAAATGCCTTGAAACATTATTAAAAAAGGATTTTTTAAATTGTTTTTAAGTGCTTTTCCATGTTTCTTGTCAATTTAGAAATGAAACAAGCCTCAGAATTCATTCGGGTTTTAACATGATTTTGCTAATAGAGAATTCTTTTCACAGCAGCATCTCCCAACTTGTAAAATTAGCTCATTAATGGAAATAACTGATAAATATCTGAGTGGAAGTGGATTTGAGTTTATCTACATGAAAGTATTAATTTGAAAGAATGAGCAATTATTAATTCTAGCTGGATTATTCACAACATGTGTTTATAGAAATGATAGATGACAAAGATAAATCCACTAGTCTTATGCACACACCAGTGAGACTCATACACACAATTTTGCATAATTCAGGACAGTCTAAATGTAAATGAGAATCTTAGTAAGTTATGTGGGTCAAAGCATCTAATTTACTTTTATACATATATATGTATATTCATACAAATACATACAAATATATATGGATATTTGTGTGTGTCTGTGTATGTGTGTACATCTATATACACTTGATGAAAATTGATACGTAAAAGCCATCTGATATGTACCTAATGTACATCAGCCCTGAAACATTGTGGGGTTTTTCCTTACATGGCTATATAAAATCTGAATTTGGTTCGGACGTACAGCAGCATTACTAACCCAGTACTTTTAGCTGAAAAGTCTGCCTGGTGCTTTATAATAGAGTTTTTCTTACCTGTCCAAACTGAGTGTCTCTGCACATCTCTGGCAGAACAACCATTTTTAGACTTAGCTTGTAAGATGAATCACGTGGAAGAGCTATGGATGTTATCTCTCTAGAGTTCCATAAGGCCACTGACACGGTCCCCTGAAAACTTCCTTCTCTATGAACTGGAGAGATGGATTTGATGAGTGGATTGTTAAGTGGATAAGGTCACATCCAGAGGGGAAATAGTGGTCAGTGTCTCAATGTCTAGATGGAGATCAGTAACAAGTGGTGTTGCTCAGGGATGTGTACAGAGATTTGCATTGTTTTGTTAAATATCATTAAATAGAGTATATGCATAGACACCTAAAGACCAGTGAATGTGCAACGCTTGCATCTGATTGGTGTAGTCCAGTCAGAACTAACAGCATCACACCTAAGACTAGACAAAGGAATTAAAAAAGGCTTCAATAACAACTCTGCAGTCTTAAGGGAGAAGCATGGTAAAAAGAGAAGTAACCTCATAATTTCTTTTTCACCACTGCTGCATTGGAGAGAGCCTCCAGACAAGGACGCTCATCTGGGACCCATCTCTGTCCATCCTGACACTTTCCAGTGTCAATCTTTCCCCTTTCTCTTTTTTTTTTCCTTCCTCATCCCTCTTTTCATATATCTCCCTCTTCTCCCTCTAGCTCTCCTTTTATTTTCCTAAGAGCAACTTTAATAATTTAATCACTAGAATCGTATGTATGCCACCAGATATCCACTCCGCTAATGGATTTCTGGTGTGTGAAAAAGTCTCAAGATTCTTTTTGTAGCAACATGCATTAGCTGCAAGCAGTTACTAGTTTACCAAAGCTCATCACCCTGTATTTTCCAGGAGATACAAAAAAAAACCAACCCAGAAATAAACAAACAAACAAAAAAGTGGTTTTGCATTCTACAATGCGTTAAATTTGTCAAGAGATGATTAAGGGTCTTTGAGGATCTTGGCAGTATAAATACTGCCAAGATCCTGGCATAAGACACTAACTAGTATAAGACACTAACTTTTTAGGAAGCTAAACGATATCTAAACATGTGAATGATACTATAGCCTTTCCCATAAAGAGAGCAAACATTTTTGCAGCATTCTTCCAAAGAGTGAGTAGTTATATTAATTTTTAAGACCTGATAATTTCTTTCATAGGAGCAATAATTACATCATCAGCCCTCAGTATTCACTGAAAAATAAGAATGTCATGGTATTGCAGCTGCCTGCCTTTATCTGTCCCAGGGAGACTGCCTATAAAGGAAAATTAAACTTACCAGCTCATTTGTTCTTAATTTAATAACTTAGGTCATTTTAATTCTTCTGACTGCATTACTGCTTTGAAACCAGTCCATGTAACTTTATCAAACTTCATTCTCTACCAATGATTTTTTGTCAGATTCACTCATGCTCATTTCCTCCTTTTGTATCAGACAGGAATATTGTTTTAATGATTTGGTGTCTTCACTAGTAGTCATTTGAGGTCTTTACACATACAGAAAGAAGATTACCATGCAGACCCACAGCCACGCACTGTATTGAAGTAGAATTCAGGTAGAGTGTAACTGTTGATAACTTATATAAAATGGCCATAAACAAACCACAAATGCAAACGAAATCCAAATAGGACAAAGTAAAAAAATACACACTGAACATATCTAAATAAGTTTTAATACATTATACAGTCATTCAAATGACTTACTGTACTTAGCAAACATTTCATATTTACTTACATAATAGTGCCTTTAACATTTACAACTGACTTTGCTTCATATTTGCTCCCTGTCCTGCTATCTGCCCTTTCTTTTTCTCACTATGACCATTTTTATTGACATATTTTTTAGAGGAGAAAATTAATCCTAAATTTTCTCAGCTTTACTGGTTTTACACAATAATTCAGGGGACAGATAATTTCTGAGACCTGAGACCTCAGTTGAATTTATTTGAAAATTGTAAGTTTTCAGATTGATCAATCTATTAACGCATTCATCTTGTTTTATTTTACTTGATTGGCTGAAACTTACTGGTTTTTTTAAGGACACATGCCTTTCTCATCAAGAAAAATCTTACAGTTTGAAGACTTCAAGCTTTGTGTGTGTGTGTGTGTGTGATAGAATAGAATTTTCAAACATTTTGTTTTGTTACTGCCATTACTTGATCTTCTCAATGTCAAGCCTTTTCATGCTAGACAAATCAGTGATTTATACAATATTCCTCTGCTAAGATCAAGCCGCAGATATTCTATTACCTGAGAAATCATCCACTATTCTCATGCATATCACCGATAAACATTTCCATGCTTCAAGTTTTAATAGACCTAAACACAGATATTTCCTCTCTTTTCCTAAAACCAATGCCCTTCCCTTTGACACACAGCCTGATAAATATTGTGATATGGAGCGTGAGTTCTCACTGTCCACATAGATATTTTTAGTTATATATTTGGATTAATGCATCTCAGCATAAATGTTTGCAGTGTTGACATCTGTATCTGAACTATTTATCTCAGAATTCCTTTAGAGATAAACAGCCTCAGTACACAAATGATCCAATCAGGTTAAGACATTGACTCTATGATGACATAAATTGTACACCAAATGGGTCTCTCACTCTCTGAACAGAAAGATACTTGGCCATCTGCAGTAGAGTAGTTGAAGAAAGGTTCTCAGCCAGGCATGAGAAGTAGGACAGAATGATTTTGTGGACGATTATGATTAGAAATATTGCTGGTACAGTGTCTTTATATTGCCAATGAAGTTGCACGCACTACTACAGTGGATTATAACACACTCAGGTTGTGCTCTCTCCCACAGAGTCACGCGCTTCAGTGGATGCCTTTGCTTTCTAAACTTCTCAAAGAAGCCTAAGTGTGGCTTGGTCCACTCAGTCTCAGATCAGGTCTTCAGTTTATGTCTAAAGTGTTATAACATCAGTGGGTTCCTCTAGAAACATACAGTTTTACTGCCTTGGCCTTGCAGAATTCACAATTAGCACCAACGTGGCAACTTTAGGATTTTATCTCCATATTTCACTGAATCTTGGTGCTTTTTTACTCAGCCATCCAAGAGTGAGTATCCCCTGTTTCTGGAATGTCTAGGACATATCCTACAGGAGTCCCTGCTGAGGTGGGGCATCCAGCCAGAAGCTGCCTGCAACCTTCAGAGATGAGGTTGCTCAATTGCTTGAATCTTCAGCAACACTTTATACACTTTGCAGGTTGATGAGTAGCAGTGTCAATCACAAACATCTCAGCTCCTTCCTCTCTGGAGCGCATTAATTACACCAGCACCCAGACAGTTCCACCTGCAATACCCACCTTTTATACCCACAATACCTGGTGGTTTTTTTCTTAGGGTAAATCACATTGCCTATCAGAAATGACAGAAAGGGAGAGGGTCTGTGTTTGTGTGTGTGTGCAGTATGAACGTGAAGACACGACTGTCTTTCATCACCATCACGTCTTCCTGGCCTTGGATGTAAACCTATAAGATTTGTTTAATTTTACCATGTAGGTTTCATCTGAGCATCTAGGAGATCCAGGTTTAAATAAGAGGGTGCAGGGCTTAAAAGACATACAAGACCTTCCAAAGTGTCATCTAGGAGTCAGGCTGAGTATTTCACAATAGAGTAACGTTACTAGACCCTTAGGAGTTGGCAGCTGAACTAAGTATATACATTAAGTCAGATAAATTCAGTTTCTAACGTGGAATCTAAAAGAAAAAATAGTCATTTAATTGCTGTAGTTAAAAGTCTTTCAGGTTGTTTTCTTTTTGGTTTTTTTGGTTTGTTTTTTTTTGCAACAAGTACCACAATTTACCCTTAATCCTTGTCTTCTGCATCTTCTCTACAGGCAATTCTGTATTTCAGAAATTCATTTGATTGCTTAAATATTTAAGTTTCCCTCTGACTGAAGAGGGAGTGAGGATTTGGTTGGGTTGTACAGAATTAAACTATGAGGTGCTGCCTGAAGTGCTGTATTGTACTTCAGGAGCTGTCCCTGGAGGGATCAGATTTCTTACAGGTTTGGTCTCACACCTGCAAACCTCATGCATGTCTCCAAAGCCGTACGGCTCCCCAAAGAGCATTAGACAGTTATGAATGGATAACTGAATTACACTGTAGAAAATGCATTCATTGAAGCTTAAAGAGTGACCCAGCTGTCTAAATTATTTATTTTGGGATGCACTAAACAGCTGTTTAGACCTTAGTGACAGCATTTACATCTCACTTGGCTTTAAAGGGAGCCGTGACATCTAGTTCTGTGACTGACAAATTTTGACTCTTAATCTGGAGCACAATCCTGCTTTTTAAACAGCAGACACACAAAAATTGTGACAGCTTTTCTTTTTTTCTTAATTTGTATAAACCCTTTGTAACTAGGCATTAATGATGTATCAACTGAAAGAAAAACTATCTATCATATCTCCATGTTTTCAATTTATTTTAAGGTGCTTCTGCCTCTTATTCTGTGTCATATTTTTTCACCCCATCCTGTTGAATATTATGTTTTCTGTGTTTATTGTTAATGACTATTTAAACCCAGAATTATGGGACAAAAGTCAGTGAATTTTGTATCAGCATAGGTGTGGTAACAAAAATCCTTTTTCTTCATGGAGTTATACAGCTTAGTCATATTGAAAAATTCTAGATCAATTTTTCAGAGTCGCAAGACAGACTTTTTCCCCCCCACTAAAACTATAATAGCAGTGACCAAATAATTGACAAAATTACGTGTCTTGGAGATATGACTAGGATGAACTACAGTATTTTAAAGACAGCACAGAAGGAGTGTGCATAATTTCCTTAAGCAGAATAAGGATTTTCACACTTTTTTCTTTTATTCCCCTATGAGGAGGTTTTCAATGTGTGACAGCAATAGCTGAGGGACATCATACCCATTTTTATAATTTCAAATATTTTATTTACCAACACAGAAGCTGCTCAATATCATTTTATGACTTAACATCTCATATATTCTTATTGGGTTTTGTTCTCTCTTCTCTGTTGTTGACCTTGCACATACACTGAGGGCAAAATGATTGTCATTTGAAATAATCTGAAATGACCACAGGCTTTTAGAGAGGTAACTTCAGAACATGAGTTGGGAATATAATGTTGCCATATCAAACGAGGTAGGAGTTATTTTGCAGTCTACTCTGACACACTAAATAAATTGCTTTGCCATGAAGTTATAAATTGTGCTGTGAAAGTATACCTGAATTTTCCCCCTTCTGCTCCCCTTTTTATTACACTAAAGAAATCTAGTTTTTTATACAGACATACACACACACAGAGGTGCGTGCACATACACATTTGTTTATATAAAATACATAGCATTTTAAACCTAGGTTTTGATCTTTCCATTTTTATCAGGAATGAAATACATTGTATTCTGGTATCCATTACATAAATCTGGTTTGTCATGTGATAGTGTTTTATTTAAAATATAAAAATAGTGTGCATAGAAAGAAACCATCAAATATGCTGTAAATTTTTTTGAGATATAATATTAAAATTATCTCAATTTTCATGTATCCAGACTAAAATGATGTCAGTTTTGTGAAAGTACTTTTCATCCAGTAGCATAAATCCTCTTAGAATGGAAATAAAATATGGTTGGGGGAGTGACCATGGTCTTTTAAAACTGGATAACTTGGATTTAATCTCCAGTTTCTGGCATATCTGAAAGACCAGGAAAGAGAAATGTCCTATTTTGACAAGATTTTAAGCACAGGAGCTGGCAGGACAGACCAGCATATCCAAACCCATATTTACCCCTCAAGCAACCTCCCTACCAGATAACATCAGAGTTTCCAAGCTCACTTGTATTAAAAACCAACTTCAAAGAGGTTGACATTGAAGTTATCAACAAGCTGACATTCCCATGACCATGCTCTGTTTTTCCTCAATGCAGTATCTGTCATTACATTTAATTCTAATTTAAATTATTTCGGTATAGAGTTTCTGATTAATTGCTATTAGAATGTGCTATTAACTGTGAGTTCCACTATTTTTTCTGTAACTCAAACCATTTTTGTAATGTGAAATTATGAAGAAAGTGGTTAGTGTGCTCTGTGTATTTCTTATTAAAAAGTTAGATATGAAAATAAATATGTTTATACAAGCAAATGCCAACAGGAAAATATGAAAACATATAGAAAGAAGTTCACTAAAACAATTAAAAATGTTCAGAAGAAATTTTTAAAAAGACATTTGTTTATTGACTCAGTAACATAATGTGTCATTGCACAACACTAAGTTTTAGCTTATACGAATCTGCAGCAAACCAATCTAACAGGAAAAAGGAACACTTTTAACTGTGAATTGTGCTGTTTCACCTACTAGCTCTTCCTTCATCACGAATTGAAAACATAGTCCTATTAAGTCACTTTTACTTCAGCTTTTTTGTAAATAAAAACTTTATTTTTCAGGGATAAATTCTGCCATATAGTACTAAATAATAGATCTAAGTTATATATACTGAAAGATCTGGATTGTTCACTTGTAAATTGGGCTGTCACTAACATACTCTGTGGGTATATCTTAATTCTATGTGCTTAATAAATTATTTAAATATAACTTCATTTGTATTTCAAAATAATATGCAGTGTATCAAGAACACATTACTTATCACTGAACTTCTTTTTTCCCCAGTGTCTTTCTTTTTAAGTATACATCGAAGTACATTATAAATTAATCCTGAGAACATTTGTTATATATGTTCTTGGAAAGGAAATTATAATTATAGAGTTTATGACAGGAGATCTACCCACGTAATTACTTCCATAAACTTTAAGCAGTTTTTCAAAGCTATTTCTACAAAACTAGGAAAAAAAAACCCCAAACAAACAAAAAAAACCCCTAGATCTTTTACTTACATTAAAAAAAAAAAAAAACAGAAATTCTGAAGCCAGTCACTATTTCTCATGAGTAATAAAAAGATAACAAACATCATTTATTTTCCATCTTGTCTCAAAAATACTATTGTTTGAGGAAGATCTCTGACATTGTACTTTGTTTTAAAAGCCTGTAACAATTCTTGTTTCTTTTGGATTTGAATTACATAATTCACAATCTGTTATGAGATACCCGCAGAGTATCTGCGCCTTGAAGTCTTATATGATGTTTTTGGAAAGCTCTGATGTTTTTGGAAAGCTCTGATGTAGTAAATGAGTTTTTATGCATAGAATCAATTCTGAAATGCATTAGGATTTTATTTTAAAAATGTAAAAAAATGATGAGATATCAGAATTTTAAATTATGAAAGGCTGTAATGAAATTTTTTCAAATTTCCATATGGCGATTCTAGCAAAATTTAACAAAATTTATGAGAATTAGAATTTATAAAAAAATATGTAGTAACTATTTTTTTTTTTGAGGGTGTGTACAATTTTTATTGTGACAAGTACTTGAACAAAGTTGGGGGTCTACTCTCTCTCTCTATTTTCAATATCCTTCTTCATTTTCTGTAGCAGAAGGAACAACATTTCCATCTGCTGCTATTCCACACAGCTAATGGGGAGTGAGGAAGAATTGTGCATAAAGATCCAATCCACCAAAGGTTTGATCCACTCTCCTTGGATGCTAAGAGTTAACATTTTAACCTCCCTTGAGTATCAAATTTTATTATTTGAAAATAGATTCAATAAACTATTTCAAATAGTCATTAAACTGACTTATTTGTTGGAAAAGTACCTCACAAACTGTTTTGTAACTGCAGCAGTCTTTAGGGCATTCTATAAATTGTATGCAAAGGACAAAATTGTATGGAAAGCCTGCTGACTCTTCTGATGAGGATTGTACTAGAAAATAACAAACTCACCTATATACTACATTTACTTCATTTTCATCAAAGTAGTGAAATCTAAGAAAGGCACATGGGAAGCCAATTTCAGCACCCTCCAGAGAGTTTATGTTTGTGAAACAGCTTATGACTGTACTTTTGTCTATAGCAGTGCTACAAAAATTTATCTAAGTCTCTAACATTACTATTTGCTCAACTACATCTGATCCATCTAAATCCCTTACTGTGCCTGTAAGAGACCCTTGACTATTTCAGTTAAAGAAACTCATGATATCTGCAAAGTAAACCATATCTTGGCATTGCTGTCTGACCCTGACAGATGGCCTTGTTATGGTTTCTGGTTTGGGTTTTATCTTCCAGATGTTGTGATGTTTCCATTGTGCAGCAAAACTTTTCACAGAATGTGCTGAGTTCGAAGGGACCTGCAAAGATCATTGAGTCCAACTCCTGGCCCTGCACAGCACCATCCCCAAGAGTCACACCATGTGCCTAGAAATATTGACAAAATGCTTCTTGAACTCTGTCAGGCTGGTGCTGTGACCAATTCCCTGGGGAGCCTGTTCCAGTGCCCAGCTACTCTCTGGATGAAGAACATTTTCTAATACCCAAACTAAACCTCCCCTGACACAGTTTCAGGCCGCTCCCTCAGGTTCTGTTACTGGTCACCACAGAGAAGAGATCAGTAACCCTCCTCTTTCCCTCATGAGGAAATTTTAGGCTGCAATGAGGTCTCCCCTCTCCTCTTTTCCAGGCTTAACACACCCTCAGCCACTCCTCATATGGCTTCTCCTCCAGACCCTTCACCATCTTTGTTACCCTCTTTTGGACACTTGTCTGATAGCTTTGTATCTTATATTGTGGCACCCAAACTGTCCCCAGCACTCGAGGTGAGGCCGCCCCAGTGCAGAGCAGAGCAGAGCAGGACAATCCCCTCCCTTGCCCAGCTGGCGATGCTGTGCCTGATGCCCCCCAGGACACAGCTGGCCCTCCTGGCTGCCAGGGCACTGCTGACTCATATTCCACTATGTGTTGACGAGGACCCCCAGGACCTTTCCTTCGGCACTGTTTTTCCACATCTCATTCCCCAGTGTGTACAACCAGAGTTTCCCCATCCTGGGTGCAGAATCCAGCACAGCATCTGCATTATACCAATAGGAAATTGCTTATATATCCCAATTATCTTCTAAAAGTAAAGCAGATCAAATACATGTTAAGTATTTTAACAAAAATCACAGCAAACAGAACTAAGACAGGAATCTGCAGTGTAATGGCAGAGTATCTATTCTACTGATATGGAACTGTATTATCTGAACTACTTCTGTTCTGAATTGTTGTGAACTAGGCCAACATGCTCCTAGTCAGATCTTTAACCCTGTTTACTTATTCCCAGAACCTCTGGAGATCTAGAACTTCAGTCTTGATACTACATCTGTATTTCCAGAAAGCTGGACTTAAAATCTTTAGTTTAAATTTTTAATGAATTAATGACCCTTATGTGTAATTTCAGGCTCCTCAGAATTAATTGTTTTGCTGTTAGACTAGCCTAAACCATATATCCCCACATTTCTTCATCTGCAAGAACTATAATGTTAAACTGAAACCTTGAGAGAAAAGTGAACTGAAAACAAAGGAAGAAAGGAGAGCGTTGGGAAACTGTGCATATGTAAGAAGACAGTAATTGCACTAACCTACTGAATGACCTTGTAAACTTGGCTTACTCTTTTGTAGTCAAGTTTCTCCTTCAGAAAGATCAGGAAAATATTTTCTTATCTTCTTGCTTAGTTGTGAGTATCATTCACTCCTAATTAAAAACAAACAAACAAAACAAGTACATGAAGAACTTCTAAGAGATCAAAGGCTGTTAGACCTTAAACTTTTGTGATCCTTAGGAATAAAATTTTATATGAACATTTTAGAACATTCTGGTTTGAAAATCAAGCCATAACTCTTACAAAAATATTGCTTCTAATTATGACAGAGGGGTGATACAGTAAGAAGGTGATATAGTAACTAAAATTAAAAGTATTGATACACAAGTGGAAAAAACCCAAAAATTAGAAAAGAGTACTCAGACTTCTCTCATTTCAAGGTGATCCAAAATTTTTGAGATAATGTTTTGCATGAAGTTTCGCTTAGATACTCCTCCCATAATTTCATGTAGCTTCAAAGCTATTAAGCCAACAGTATTAAAACATTGTGTTTTAATACATTATGTTGTTGAATTCAACACTTGAATACTAATGCACAACTTCTAATCTAAAACGTAAGTTTACAATGAATTAGAATTAATCATGGCACGTTTCAAGTATGATGAGCACAAGAGAATAGACCTATAGCCATGCTAAAAAGTTATTCACCCATGCTGTCTACATCTAGAGATAGCTCAGGGAAGAGGAATGGATAGGGAATGTAAAGCAGTCACTGCAGAGGAAGTTACACTGTCACTACACACTTTTCAGCGATGATGACTTCAGATTTTGGGAGCTGAGGGTCCATTTGTGGTTGGAGTTCCCTGAAGACCCCCTCGCAGCAAGCCTTCTGCTTTTGTTTTATCTGAAATGAATCTGATTAATGTACTCCAGGACTATACTGTGGGCTGAAATCAGGCATACCCAGAGGGGAAAAATAGGGGTTTTGTCAGAAACACACAGCTTATTCAAACTAAAATTGAAAATTTGGCCCCCAGATTATCCTCAGAGTAAAGGCTGTCACTTCTGACCTCTTCTCTCTTTATTTTAAATTCCAAGCAGATTTTATCTTAAAATTCAGCTCTTATCTTAACAACTTTTCTTTTGTTGACAACAAATTTCAACTGCTGATTACTTTAACAAAAATTAAAAGTTTATATATTTGGTTTAATAACAAGCTTCTTTACAGAAAATAGAAGCCAAATAAATTGCAAATAAAATGTTTACATTTTCAGAGATACAATTTGAGTTAATTACTCTATCCAGAAGACGGGACTTCTCTTCATAAACCTTTGTCAAACCTGGGAAGCTAGAGAAAATAAATGTTTCTACAGCACACTTGAAAGTTACTTTCATTATACAGACTTCTAATAATGTCACCTTTCTGTTCTGTCAGGAGTGTCAGACCTGCCAGAACATATTTGACATGCCATTCTACCATCTAGCCAGCACAGGACATTTAGTATCTGAACTATATTAGTGTTCTGTAGTCATGGAAGATGAGGAATTCAAACACATATTTTAAGGTGTCAAAATATTTTCATGTGTATCTAACATGCATCTGTTTTCTGTATTAAACTGTTAACTCAACTGTTAAACAATTAAATACTTTATAAACCAGCAGAACTTAATTACTGTGCATTTCCTTAACCTGTGAAATCGTCCACATCCTTGGGCTTGTAGTAACTAGCTTCACATGATGGCGAAATGTCTGGTACCATAGATAAGGCTCAGTGTCAGTATAAGTAGGAAATGCAAGTTCACATTAAATACTATCTTTAATACAATATGGAAATCATTTTACAACTCAATTACCCATAAACCATGTATTTTTAAAATTTCATTACAAAGTTCTTATGCTTAGAGAACAGACTTGAACTAACAGAGGAGTTAAGTATGAGTTAACATAATTAGCAGGAAAAGTATACAAGAGCTATCAAATTATGTGAGCTATGCATTACCTGTTGAGCTGCCTGATCAAAACAGCATAACATGATAGCAATCCTAATTTTCCTGAGTATAACTGAGCCTAACTTTTGCAGTCAGAGGAGATGGGATGTCCTACATCATACTGAGGAAGGAACACTGTGAGAAGACAGTCTGTGTGCCCAAACGAAAGAGATCTGGAGTGCTTCCCTGGTATCAGTGGGAAATGTCCAGACACAATAGACCAGATTACTTAACATCAGAAATATTACTTTTTTTTTCTTTCATAATCTTAGCAAAATTTCAGCATTAAGATCATATTTTTAATGTGACCTTATTAGAATAATTATGCATTGTGATTTTTTTTCTTGCTATTTGTTATTTTGTTTATCTAAATGTATAATCATTTTGGGGGTAAATGTATAAGGACATAAACAGAGGCTTACTTAGAAAATAATGGAACTGTCAAATAAGATGGGTATGGACTCATCTATGGTCCTGCCAGCCTACAGGCCTGGCTAACCTTACACCCATTCTGAAGAGCAAAATTGTTTTTTTCCCTAAAGAAAAATGCATTTACTGTTCTCATTTAGACCCAGTAGGGAGCCTATTTTGACTGATGAAAAAAATCTTGGTGTTCTGCTTACAGAGAAAGTAGGTATAAAAGGTTTAGTTCAGAACACATTGTATATTCTCCAATTCCAATTAAATTCAGCATGACAGTCTGAAGGTGTCAGCAACAGAGCTCTAGAAATGCTGTTAAGTTTGGGTTCTTTTCAAAATCTCTAGTAGCAGGTCCAATTACTGATCCAGTATAAATCATCTTGACTGTGTCCCACATGGCCAACATTTAATTATAGGTAATGAGTGACAAGAGACTGATTTCACATAAAGAAATGTTCTGTATAAATAACTGTTGAAAGAAAACATGCAGTGAAATAAAAATAATTGTGGGAGCTCAGTCTCTCTAGTACAAGATTACTATTATTCACAAGGTACCAGGTTTCTGTTGAAATCAGCTAGTAATTCAAGTAGCATATCAAACATTTGACAACTGATGGTTACAATGTATTTGATTTTCTTTTCATAATGAAAAAATATACTTTTAGAAAAGATTCCATGATTGGCCAATATATTTTACATTGGTTTTTTCTCCTGTATTTCTTTGAAGGGTTTAAAGTTTACCTTTTCTACCTTTCTTCATGGTATACTGTTTTGGACAAATGTCTTTTGGTCTATTTTCTAACTCTGTCAAGATTGAACACACAATGACGTCCATTGCAGAAAATTAATATGCTATAATTCTCTTTCAAAAAAGTCTACAGAACACCTAAATATTATACCTCTTGAACCACAAAATATTTTCTCAAATACCTTCTAAGAAACTAAAGACTTACATTAAAAGAAAGCAAAGACACCCCCAACAACAACAACAACAACAACAACAAAAACAAAAACAAACCGAAAAACCAATAACAAAAAAACCCCCAAACAACCAAAAACCAACCCAAGACAAAACCCTAATAATATGGATGCATATCCTGCAATGAAGCAGGAAGGATCAAACTCAGGCATTATTACTGGTCTCTGAAATTACATGGATGTGCCAGTATTTTCTTTAACAAGAAGAAATATATCTATTATGTGAATTTAAAAAAAAAGTAAAACCTATAAGATTTTAATTTAATTTAGTTTTTATGTTTTAGCAATTAATAATAAGCAATTGCTAAATGACAGCTTCCCAAACACCCATTAGAATTGCTCAAAAATGTCTAGTTAACCAAAATTAAGAAATTTAAGAAATTACAGAATAAACTGATTTAACTTCTTTAGACACTGAAAAGCACTTAGACATTCCAGTTATTTAGTAATTTTGCAACTGAAATTCAGTTGACTAAAAAACTTCATGGAACATAAAGTACTGACTTTAATTATAGATTGCTTGTAATCAATTCCACTGATTTATCTTTCCCAGCGGGTCGAACAAAATTCAAATTTTCCTTTAGCATTTTTTGCAATACTTTCCACTTGTTTATTCCCCTACTCAGCGAAAGCCCATACAGTGGGACTCCTCATGTATAAATTCCATTAATCCTGTCTTTTGCTCTTTTGCTTCCAGCTTTATGACTGAAGAGTTACTATGAGGATGATATGTGCTATATGTGCTATGAGGATGATACCATTTTAAGTCAGGGAGATTAGACTTTCATAGACTCCCCAGTTTCTCTCCCTGTTCCATTTAACAAGACATATTATGAGACAGTAATCTGCTTTCCTCTGCAGAAGGCTGATTGACGAAAGGAAGCGATTTGAAAGGAAATAATAAGACTGAATATTTTGGAGAGGTTGTGTACATTAACAGAGTCCTTGGATTCCTCAAGTCCTACACCCATACTAATTTTTCTTCTAGTGAAGTAATTATGAAATTTTTGCAGGCCAGATCCTTTCAAATTTTCTGGCCTTTATGTTTCATCCACTTTGATTTTTGCAATTGAGTATATACACACCCTTTGGAAAATTAGAGATCACTTTCATTGTAGCATTTAAAAGACATTTAAGATAGAGTTGGCAAAAAAGGTTGTAGCCTTTTACTATGAGTGGTGCTGCCTTACTGGCCTACTGAATACAAAAATGCTTGTGTGGTTATATTAGTATGATTACTTTTGGATTCAAAACAGTGAAATATTAAAATTCAGTGGCATATTTTTACTTAATAGGTGCAACAGACTTTTCTTTTTACATATAAGTTCTTTTTAAATTGTGAAAAATTAAATGGACAGAGTAATTGACTTTAAAATAATATACCACATGGTAAATCACGTATTACATTTAGGAATAATGAAATATGCAGAAAAAGAATGGGGAAAAGCACACTAGCCACCTGCTAGTGTAAAAATCCTTTTTTGTAAAAAAGGATATTTGTGTTTCAGTTAGCACGTGTACATGAGCAACATAGTTTGAAAAAACTCAGTAATAATGCCCCAGTAATTGTATTGGCTCTTTTTGAAATGTTTTTGTGATTGATGTGAGCATCAGAGGTCAAAAACTCTGTTTGTTACCAAACCTTTTACATAGGTTTTCTTCAGATCAGGCAGTTTATCAAGCACAATAGTTGCCATTTTCTTGTCAATCTACTAGCAGAGATCAACTTCTGCTTTTAGGTTATGAGTTCAGACTACCCTTTTCTAGTGAAGTGACTTCTCTTTATACTATTATACATTTCAGAATTAGCTGCATCTTATTCTTATGTTTAAAACTTCTGATACTTGTACCACAAAACTATTTTCAACATTGTTTGGAAAGTTTAGCTAGATTAGCTGAATTAGAAACATTTTGGTCTCTCTGCTCTTCATCTCTAGATATGTATAATTAATATACACAGGACATTATCACGAACTCTAATTATGAATATGTAAAAATACTTTCAGAAAATATTTCAAATTTCAATGTTATAATAATAAGTGAAAATGCTTTTCAGTTAAATTTGCTAAGTCAAACTTCTTTACAGATACTCTGAAATGATGCTTGAAGGAGGGAAACTAGCTCTACCACAACATTGCCTAGAGCTTTCTGATTAAAGAACTTTTCTAAAAAATTAGTTTACATGCAGCCTTCATCCAAGACGAAGGTTAGAGACAAGTCTCTTCCGCCTGAAACAGTACAATAAATAAGAATTACTATTTAAAGGGCAGAAGTTGCCACTGATCTTAGGAGACCGACTCTTGTTCTGAATTCATTGAGACAGAGGTATCTACTCTGTGGAGTCATCCTCTCACTGCTCGTGGTTTTCCATCTCCTGCTCTGGATGTCTGCACATTACTCTTGCAAGTACAGTAAATTTCACTACTGGGTGTCTAGAACTTCTGGATAGACAAAAGTACTCTCTGCAGGCACCTACTACCACCAATTACTGTACTATCTGGAGACCCAAACTTTCTCATTCAAGTTGCTCAAGCAGAAAACCTATTTTTAAGACATTTAAAACTCAAGTTGGCCAGAGAAAGAAGCAGTGCTTACCACTGTTAATATTTCCAGGCCAGTTATAAAATCCTTTTAGGCTATAAAATAAAATTCTGTATTGGGAGCCTTTTTTCTCTAATGATGCTACAAAAATCCTAGCCTGAATAGTCAACATCAATATGTATAAAAGGATCAGGAGCTCTTTTTGTGAAATATTTCAGTAAACATATTAGTAATATGCCATATAGTGGATATAAGCACACACAAGGACCCACAAGTTTACATTACTTATATCAACACAGATGCAGCACTTCAATATTAATGTAACAAAATCAAATAATCAGAAACAGAAAATAAAGGTTCTGGATTTTCTGCAATATTAGGTAGATTTATTTTAATATGCTTCATTTTTCTCTCTTATTTTCCTTATTAAAACAAAACAGCTTGAAAAGTTACGCAATCCAGTTTAGTAAAGTCTCATTTACACAAAAGCTTAAACACATGCTTATTCCATAAAATATTTAAGGAAGTAGTAATGCATTCCTATTACAGTTTAAGAGTAAATTTTATTTACTCTAAGGATTTACTTTATAGGACAATATATTCATTATTATTTCATTATTAATTCATTATTATGCTATATAAAATGAAGATCTACTACACTTTGATAGTAATTTATGCTAGGGTGCTGGATGCAGCAGTTCTTAATGGTATGTTGAACTTCTTTCTGAAAAAATTTCTCAGTGCATTCTCCTGATAGGACTACTTGTCTGGTCCCTTTTTTAAGTGTTTTGTATGCTGTAGAATGGTTCTTTGGCTTCTTTTCTTTTTTTTCTTATGGGCATTTACAATACACACATTAAATCTTTAGCAAATTATATTCACACATTTAGAGGTAAACTGAAATATATTTGAATTGAAAGCACATATTGTATTATTCAAATCTGTAAGATCTACCTCAGACAATCTTTGTCCCAGTATTTATGAAGGTGGTTCTATTGCTGCATTTTCTTTTAAGGATGAATATGCTTTCCTACTTTTACTGTAATTTCTTTTGTTTAAAGTTTAATTGATTAAAGATTATATGGCTTGTTTGTGAGCTGAAAATCCCTACAACCCCTTAGTCACTAAATTAACTGTTAGGCTTCCTCTTAACACTCTAGTATTAAAACCTGGTAAACATTCTGTTATATCAGGCTTCTTGATTGAATTTATATTTGTGTTTATTATTAAGAGAAAACTGGGATGAATATTTCAAGAGTGAGTGTTGTTTATGACTACATGCTCCAACTGAAAAGTGAGCAATGAGAAAATCAAGCTGTGAATTTTGCTTTAAAGCAGCTTCATGACAGAGGTCATGGTACTGGCGTGGAGAAGAAGTACTAAATCACTCCTTGCCTTTCTATTTGCTCACTTATTCAAGACAACATGTACTTATATCTAGACATTCATCTTGGGATTCCTGTCAGAGTAGTTTTACAGGAAGAAGGAGGGAAGCTTAGGTGAGAAGCTAAGGACTGAAAGATTACTTTTCCTGTGGGTATCTCACTGTCACATTTGAGTTTTTCTTGAGTCTAGACATGCTATTATCAGAATGATTGCTGATTCTGACTCACGGTGGAATGCTCTTGAGTGGATAGCTGTAAGAAGTGAAGAAGTGCCTTTTGCCTTATATTTGACAAATATTCTGATCTGGAGTTTAAAACTACCAAATGACTAAAGACAAAAGCGAAAATGAAATAAAATTAATTAAGAAAAAACAGCAAAAGACCTACACAAAGAAGAACATCAAGCAAACATTGAGTTTATTTCTGAGGAGAGGGAGAGTAAAGGGATAATTTACAAATTAAAGAAGGTATAAATGATAGTAAAAAAAATTAAATATCAATATAACATTCACATGAAATCAAATCATTAAATCTTAGAAAGCTTCACAGTTCATACTCCTACTCTGTGACAATATAGTGAGATCGTCAGTTAATAGCTCTTTGATGATCCTCTGCTTTGCAGAATGTAATTTCTTTTTTCTGATGGAAAAACCTGTAAATTCTGGTCAGGGCTCTGAATGGATCAGCATCTCCCTAGGACTGGAAGTTTCCCCATGGGGCCATAGTTTCAGTGTTGTGTGGTCAAGGCCTGAGCCACTGCCCCCGCCCTCCCAGGGAACAGGCCAAGGATGGGTTGGGACACTGGCCCTCAGGTCACTGCCAGGGTCCATGTCCAGACCAACAGGGTCCAGGATCACGGATAAACATTGCTGTGACTCTGCAGCTGAGATGGGCATCCAAGGTGAGATCTCTGGCTTAGAAGCACTTCTCCAGGGAAGGAGCAGCCATTTTTCAGGCATCCTCTAAGTTTCTTCATAAAAGCCAACTAATTTGAACAAGATGGAAGAGGGCTGAGGGTCCTGACAAGTTTTATCTTGGCTTATTTTCTGTGAAAGTCTTTTTAAAAATCTGACTTCCCTACAATATGTTTTAAGAGCATATAAATATACAAAGATACTTTCAAAAAAGTAAAAAAAAATATTACAAATCCACTAACTTTACACAAATCAAGGAAAGAAGCAAAATGTAAAATAAATTCAAAATAATTTGAAAGCATCAGTTGTAAAAACTTAATTCATGCTTCCACAGTGAATAATTAATTTACTTACCTTGGGAGTAAAAGACTCTTGATATGAATAAAATTTATTTGTAGGGGTCAAATGTCCACTAAAATTCAACTAAATGTAAGTGGACAAGCAAATTGATATGCACTTATACTATCTGTCCATTTTAAAGGAATTTTTAAAATTTCCTTTTACTTATATGCAATTTTATTATGGTTGGAGTACTTGCTGCTCTTCCATTAGAAGACTCTGTCTAAAGAGTATGCTCTTTAAAGTGTATTTTTATTATTCCTTGTTCTCTAAGTGTTTGCAGTGCTCAGCCTAACAAATACAGAGTTGCTACGAGTGTTGCCCATAAATACATCAGGAAGGTAAGCACCACTAATCTCCTGCATCTGCCTTTCAGTTGCGTGAGCTGGGGCAAGAAACAGTCAGCTACAGAGAACTGTGGTGGGTTGACCTTGGACTTTGGTCAGATGCCCACCTAACTGCTCACTCACTCTCCCACCCCAGCTGGATGAGGTGGGCAAGGAAGTTGGAAAAGCTCATGGCAAAGACAAGGAGATCAGTTAGCGATTATCAAAGTGGGAAAAACAATTGGCTTGGGACACCTAAATGCTTGGATCCCCATAGGTGGTGGGAGCGCTGTGTGTCTCCCACGCTGCAGGGACCCCAGCCACCTGGGTCCCCCTCACATGTAGTGTGGTAGCACAGGTTGGCCCAGCTCTCTGAGTGCACCAGGGCTGCTGGTGTCAGAAACGGCGCTGCCCCAGCCTCTTCTCACAGAGGCCACGCCTGCAGCCCCTTGGTGCCAGCAGCTGGATACCTACATCCCATGCACTTGCAAATTAACATTCTGAAGTCTAATACTCAGCAAAGTGCATACTCTACCTTCTGGTGGAAGAATGAAAGAAAAAACAGTAAGGTTCAACTGCCAATAAAATGTCTGTGTATGTCTATAGCCATCACATCTATGACTTTCTCCATCACAAAAAAAAAAAAAATTTCCAGAAACAGATAGGTGCTTCTCTCTGCTAAATGTAGAAAGATATCTGTTCTCTAAAAATCTTTTGTATCACTTATCTGTTTGTTTAAATATTGTCAAAAGACATATTTCAACACTTCACTGTCTAGAAACCATCTATGACAACAGCAGGTAATTTTGTAATTGACTAATTTGGTGTTGTTAATACCTATACTTTACACTGTGTTGATATAACCTGTGAGTTGTGATATGCTTTTTTCCTTTTCACAGGAAAACAAAATTGACATTAATTTTTCAAATGCACACATATTTAAATTGCAAGAAAGCTCTCATCATAGCTGCCTTTTTCATTGAAAACCAGTATAAAACATTTTTTATCAGGGATTTAGATTCTTGCACTTCATAGTTTCATACAGAAAGAAAAAGGGTTGCTTTTTTTTCAGTAAGAGTTGATTTAAGAAAATTACATTTGCATTATTATGCATTAATATTAAAGCATAGTCTTGCTTTATAAATTTCCTAGGACCATACATTTTTACCCTAATAAAACTTTAATCTGTAACAGTCACAGTAAAATATGATTTCCACACAGTGATGCTGAAATACCTATTTTATCCTAGATACCTCTTTGCTAACTGAAAATTGCTCTTTCACGAAGCCATGCAACCTAGTTTTCAACCAAACTTTATTACTCGGAATACATAATTACTGGTTTATGAAAATTGCATCACTATTACCCTCTACCCTCCTTGAATTTAGGCTAGATTTTAGACAAAGTAGAACATTAGTAATTCATTTTCCAAAATTTGTAGCTGAGATACTGACTGATGGTCTCATTCAATATGTAGCAAAACGTGAACTTACCACTGGGGACAACTAAATGTATCTTTAAAGACGTGTCCTTGTTTAAAATTCTTGACTCTATCAGGAATATTTCAGATTATGTAAAAACAAGTCAAAGCAAGGACAAACAGGAAATTCTAAGATTCAGCATTGTTATTTAGAGAGAATGTAGTAAGTGCTAAATTGCCCTATAATTCATTAACCTTGGTAAATATACATGAGTACTTTAATTTCAACATCTGCTCACATACCTTTGAAGTCTGTGGCTAACTAGAGAAAATAGAGATATGCTGATTTAGCAGTTGAATGTCTAAGTTAAGATGACATTCAGAGTAGAGTTTGTAATTATTAGAAGCAAATCCCTTAGAAATGTCTGGATATTGAAAAATGCATTTCAGTCAATACATCCTTCAGCATTCACTGCATGAAGTATAATAGTCATAAAGTTTTGCTTCTAAAAAAATATACTTAGCTGCAGTTAATTATGCAGTTTTTATTTCTCATAAATTATACCAGTGTACAGACAGTTTCAGTGCTTCCCTAGCAGCACCTCAAAAATACATTAATATCTTCCTATAATTAATAAGAGGGAAAATAAGAAAGAAAATTTTTCCAGATGATTAGCTATTAGCACAGTGAGAAGATGAAATTTTGAAATCTCTAACATATTTAGATACATTTATTCAGTGTATTTCCTATCAGAGAATAATTCTTCTTGAGGGAAATAATGAATTACATTAGGATATCTTCCTCCCTACTCTGTTTACTTTCTCTCTATAGTTTAAAATTCCCATTGTATATTTCTGCCTGTCAGTTAAAAAAAAGTCATAATTTTTCTCCCTCTGTTTATTTCTAGAATATCAAGTGATATAATGACTGCTTTCATTTAAAATGAAAGACATCTTCAATCTGTTGAAATATCTTTTCCTATTCTGTTCTGATTATGCACATCCTAATGATGCCACATCTCTCTCTACAACTTTAAATTTACCGGTATTTAAGAAATGAAGGCAAAAAAATTCCTATCTTTTACTGTCTAAATGTAGAAAAAGAACATATTTTCCTGTACTTCCTCTATGTCTGGCTAAAATCTGCCCCTACTGAAAGTTGCATAAGCTTTTTCACTGATTTCATTTCTTCAGAGCTCTACAATCTTTAGTATAGGCATGAAGTGCTCCTGGAATAAAGAAATTAAATTCATTGAGATAGTTCCTAGTGAATGAAGGAAGACCTTGGGCAGAATCAACCAACTGCCTTTTTGTTCTGTGTCTGGTAAAACTAATTCTGACTGACTAAAGGGTATGAAGTGCAGGAAAGAACATCGGTTGTTTCACTGAGAACTCTCAAGTCCTAGTTCTCAATTCAACAAGCGGAGAAACATCTGATGGAACACTGCATCATATGCATAAACATTCCAGTAAACATACTTTTTCCTCGAAGGTACTGTGATTTTTTATTATGTCAAGCCTTCAAAAGGTAACAACAATATCTGTGAATGACATCTTTTATCATTATAATGTAATATTGTGCTCACTAAGCAACACCAATAGTTCATATTTTACTGGGTCGCACTGGTGACGTTAATGGCAGTGGATTTAAGATTAAGAAGTACATATTCACAGATACCTGAATGACTGGAGCTGAATAAATTATGATTATGAGTCATAGATCCTTGTGTTGAGCAGGTCCCAGAAATATGAACTGAAATTTGATGCATTTTAAATTATTTTTATTTCATGTATCTCTGAAAAAATGACTGCTGTCCTCAAAATGTCAAGTAACAATGTGACAAAGTCTCCTATTCTACACCTTCTGGTGTCATGTTTTCCTATTTTCATTTTACAAATGTATGTAGAAACTACTCACTCACTGATGTGATATATAGGTGTGCTTCTTCACTCTCCTTAATAATTGAATCCCTAATTAATCATTAATTATTGACTCACTATTTAATCATTTATTATTATCACAGCATTTTAAACATCTGTGGAAAAGGATGTATCTTCTTGAAGCTGTGTATTATATATTACATCTGGCTATGTCAGCACACGTTATATTGAATTAATGGATTGGTTTGCTTTATTAAATTGGATTGTTTTTGTAAGTTCTCACCATTTTTCCTCCATGATCTTTTGTTTCTGAAGCTTTGATCCATAACACTTCTACAAATTCTTATTCTTTCAAGAAATTCAGAAATGTTACCACACTTTGCTTTCAAGTTATTTTATCCCTGTCTCTAAGCAACTTAAATAGATTTAGACATTTTTCCATGGATTTCCCTTTTTCTTTTGTTAGCCTAACAAGGCTCATAACATTACTGCCAGAAGAATAGAAAATCAGAAGAATTTTTAGCGTAAATATCTCTAGGCATGTTGTTTTCCTTTAAGTTAGGAGCATATGCTCTCTTTTTAATCGCTGCAGAGAAATAGATGCTACTTGGGCAAAAATCAGCATCAAAGCTCTGGAACAGAGTCTGTTCAGATCACCCAGAGTAGGGTACTGCTGAAGAACACAACAGTTGCCTCCATACTATGCAGCAGGCCTTTTTTTTCCCTGTTTGCAGAGAAGGAGAAGTTTTGCTTTTGGATGCCAGTGTACACAGTGTTGGGATGCATATCTGGAGGTGCAACATGGGCATAAAGCCCATATTCCATACATCAGAAGTAACTTTTAAGCAACTAAGATAGATTCCTAAACTAGATGGCATAAATATACTTTTACCTAGTATGTCCTTCCAGGCACTCAGATAACTGTTTTATCTGTTTCTGCTGTAATTCTGAGAGAGCTTAAAGACCAATCACACCCACATCCAGACTTACAAGACACATACAAACCTGTACAAAATAAAAAGTGGTTGTATATATGTACCTGAATGAACTTTTGTCACACTCAGAATTTTCATATGGGCAAACATAGATCACATCTTTTATGCAGATACAAGAATTTATTCATAGTCTAAGCAATGTTTTAACAGCATAATAAAAATAAGACAAGACGATATCATTAATCTAATTACATTAACACTTTTCAGTCAAATTGTTAAATCATTCCCACTAACAATGCAGTTAAAATTATTGTGCACACAGACATTCTAGCATCTTCCCCTGTTCTCCATTGCAATACTGACCTTTCTAAGCACCTGCAGTCAAAGGTCAGTGGCTATTTTTCCTACCACGCGATGCTGCTGTGAGTTGCCAGTATCCAGAGTCCTTTGTCGAGGGCAGTATGGTGTCAGTAGTGGTAATAGTTCACTTTCTCTTCTTTTCAGTTTTGCATGTACTATTCCTTTTCATGTTCCCAGGCAGTCTGTTGCCAACACTACTTTTTTTTTCCCTGATGCAGAAGTTTACCTTCAATGATCGTTAAGTTTTATTAAACCCCTACCATATGTGGTACAATTCTTTGCTACAGCTGCACAAAGCTACAAGCAAGTTAGAAGACAGTCATCAGATTGTTGGGCAATGTGGTGCTGCAGCTAAAACTAAGCTGAAACCAGCTCAAGACTGGACAGGTCCATAAAGTCCTGAAAAGCCATTAGACCTTTTATTCCTAAGTTAATAAAAGAACTGCGATGGTCTAAGAACTGTGAAGAATCTACATCTGCTGTTTTGCAGTGCTATAGCTTATGGGTCCTCTGAATTCTTAGAGAATTTAAGAGCTCATCACTTGTACGTGGCTTTTCTAACAAATTACCATCTTCTGTTTCATTATTTTCCTTTTTCATATGATGTTTTTTACCAAGAGTGAACCTTTCTCTGAGGTAGCCTCGTTTTGCTTCTGCCCACAAATCCTTAGTCTGCTTAGTGTGCTGAATTCTCTTTGAATACCTAAGATTCTGTAAGCATAATGGACCTTTTCTAACCTAAGCTTTAACAAGCTAGTTTTCTGAGGCTGAGCTACTCATCCAAAGAATGTCTTAAAAGCCAGAGATAAATAAACACCATTCCGCTTATGTCTAAGGGCACATCCATCTAGCAGAGGGTTGCAGATATGTAATTTTGTATTTAAAAAAAAATCTTATATATGTTAGTTTCTGTTGGTTTTTTTTTTTTTATACAGTGTGTCCAAAATAATGTGAGGGTTTTTTTTTTTTTTGCATTTCAGCAGAACAGTATTTTTATATCATGAAAGCAAGGATACATCTTGCATGTGTTGGGATTGCCTTAGGGCACATGGAAATACTTGAACAGGAAAAAAGCAAACTAGGAGCAAACACGTATATACACACAAAATTAAACTATAATGCTTAGTGTTGCAAGGTTGTTGTATTAAATTCTCCATAGTCTAATTCAGTTGAGAGTTACAATAATCGTACAAAATACATACCTCTTGAGAAGAGCTGTTGAAATTTTCATTTCCTTTGAGGTCTTTCATCTCAAGTCACCCAAACCCCAAAACCCATACACTGAATTTCTCTTAAGAAGTCTCAGAATCTGAAAACTTCTTTTATGTTTTTAAAATGTGAAGTTCTAAAAGTGAAATCCATATTTTTTCAAGAGACACCTAAATGTGTTTTTTTTCTTCATAAATACTTGGACAAAATGTTAAAGTATTCAACCTGACATCTTCATTTGCAATTGAGCTCTCCTGTTGTTGCTGAATTTTGGTAATTCTCACTCTTAAAATACAGACAGTCAGGTTTATAAATGAGATGCTGTTTATTCTGCAGAGGATGCAAGGTGGAAGTTTTCCACAAATCAAGCACTCCAAGGAGAAAACAAAAGAATGCATAAACTGGGGTTCACATAAACCCACCTATCCACTACATGGCTATTACCAATCTAATGCATAATTATTTAGCCTGTGTTATCTTATGTAGTACCTGTTACTGTGCCTGCACAGCCCTCCTTGGGGGTTTGTGGTGGTCACTTGGGGCGGTACCCCCCACTCTGTTTCAAGCAAAGTTCAGCTCAGGACACACAGAACACAAGATTGTTGGCCAAATAAGATGTGACCTGCAGCTCCAGTACCACATTTTCTTAAACAATTGCCAAGCAGGACATAAAATATAAAAGCTTTCTATAAGCAACACCTGCTTAACACACCTGCTAACATCTGTTTGCATTTAAAAGAGGGGTTAAAGATGATAATGATACCCTCAGCTTCCATCTACAACAGAGACCAAAGAGAGGTCAAATTCTGCTTAAAACATCACTATCTGTAGTGGTTTCACTGGTTTATGCTTTTAAAAGGTAAAGTTCTTCATTACTTATATCCTCTTTTTATGTTATGATTTTGTGAGAGAAGGCAACCTAAATTTTTAATAGTTTCATAGGCCTTTGTGAGATTCAGCTTGTATCATCCAACTAAATTTTCAGTTGTGAACTCTTATTAATTTACCCTAATACAGAAGAGGCTTTTCAACAGCTGCCAGTGCTTGTCAATATGTATCCAATAAGCTTCAGTGTAAGTACAGTTATAACAAGGCTGGTTGTGGGTGTGAAAATGTCACCTGTAATGTTTTATCACCTTTAAAATAATACACATTTTTTTAAAGGGCTGAGGAAATTAGCCTCTACAGAGTTTTCTAATGAAAGAAGAAATAACCCAAAAATAAATGAAATAAAATGATTGAGATTTAAATGAAAGAAAAAGGAAGACCAGAAGATTTACAGGAAAGCAGATGAAAATACTTGTGTAGGAACTGTGGTTTTGCTTTGTTTTTTTTTGTTTGGAATTGGTATCCTTTTTTTGTTTTCTCTGCCTGATACAATTTCTTTTTTTCTGTTGTTTATTTTTTTTATGGCACATACTGTCACTGTAATATAAAGCCTCTGTTAGTTTTGACAGCAATAATTCAGTGATACTTCACATTTTCCTTTGGGGCCTGATTCATTGAATAGTTACCTGAGTCATTCTGACACCTGCAGTAAAAGCCACATTACTAACAGCAATATATAGCTTAATAAGATCCTTTTTTCACTTAGAAAATTACCATACTTTGTAACAAAAATTTCACCATAGGGAATTTTATTAGAACGGGTGAATACAAATAGCAGCAACAGCATCCTGAGAGCACTTGAGTAATGAAAAAGACCACAAGACATCATCTATATAAATTGAAATCATATTATATTATGCCATGAGCTCTGCTCACACTGAGTATGTGCATTGTAACTTTGGGGTAGCCAGAGACACAATTAAAATGCAATGGAACTTCCATTATGACTCAAAGATTTTGGTTTTCAATTCTGCTATAGAATTGCATCTTAAATGGACTTCAAATACTTTTTTCCTTTAATCGTCCTTTGGGTTATCAGAAAAAAAAAACCTTCCTGTTTTTGTCTGCCTGTATTTTTTTTCTTTCGTTCTTTCTCTTTATTTCATAGTAAAACTGTACAAATTCTCTTTTTCCTTTTTCATGAATTGGTATGAGTTCTTTTTATAAAATACAAAGAACAGGAGTTCTTGTTGTACTTTGTATAAACTGGCAACAAGGAGATAAATCATCTTTTGTGTTTTTGTTTTTTTTCTTGTGAGCTAGAACATGCATCTGAATATATGGTATTGCTTTAAGTTGTCCCTTGAACAGGCAGCTAGAGCATGGAGCCAATAATTCATGGAGAGGAGTTGGCATACTGAATTGCAACCTGGTGCTGGAGCAAGTCAGCAGATTTCAACTCAGCTTCTGTCCTTTAGGAAGGAATGATTTTACCTTATAGAGATGTCTAAGCTTCTTTTAAAGTAACACAACCACGCAGTTCTCTTGTTTTGGAGTCTATGTTAAAGTCAATTTCTACAGACTACGTTTTTTGTTAAAATGGTTGAAGCTGGGACTTACCTGCCAGAATGTGGTGTTGTGGTTTAAACCAGAACAGGTTTAATGGATGTACACAGCATCCCACTCCCAGTAGTGGGATGGGGGAGAAAATCAGAAGGGTAAAAGTGAGAAAACTTGTGGGTTGAAAGACTTTTCTATAGGCAAAGCAAAAGCTGTATATGTAAGCAAATTCGTTCACTTCTTCCCGTCAGAAGTTATTTAGCCTTTTCCAGGAAAACAAGGCTTCTTCACATGTAATAGCTACTTGGGAATATAAAAGCCAGAGGGAATAGGGAAGAAAACAGGAAAAACACAGGAAAAAGAAAGCTCATAGCTTAAGATGAAGTCAGGGAGATCACTTTCCAATCACCACCATGGACAAAGGAGGCTCATCCTTGGAAAAATTGGTTTATTGCCTGTTAAGCAAGATACGGATAGCGAGAAACAAAAGCACAAGCATTCAACATCTTTCCTCCCCCTATTCTCTGGCTCAACTTCACACTTTCATCCCCAATCCTCTACCTCCTCCCCACCAGAGCAGTTCAGAGAAAGCTGGGAAATGGGGGTTGTGGTCAGCTCATAACATGCCCTCTCTGCTGCTCCTTCCTCCTCACACTTTTATCCAGAGTTGGCTTGACTATCCACAGGCAGCAGGGAAATTCCCTTTCACCATGGAACTCCTCCTTCTCTTCAGGCTTTGGTCTTACTTCTGTTCTTTCTCACGCTTTTTGTTCCAACCTCATCTCTCTCCAAGGCATTTTTATCCATTCTTAAATATGTTTTAACCAAGGCACCACCATCTAGGCTCAGGGCCTCAGCCATGCCCTCTGATGGATCCATTGGAGCCAGATGGAACCTGGTTTATCCAGCTTGGGCAGCCCTGATCTCTCCTCACTGAAGCCACCCTTGTAGCCGCCTCCTACCACAACTTTGACATCTAGATCCAATACACTTTAATTCAGTAAGTCTTTCCTGTTTTCCTGAAGGGCAGGACCACATTCTTCTCCACTATTTGTTCTTGCAGTATCATTTGGTCTTCAATATTTTTTGTTCAGTCACATAATGAATGCAAACTTAAAATTTATCTGCTAAACACTATCCTCTCCACCCCCACACAGCAGGAGAGAAGAGAGGAGGACAGAGAAGAGGACCACTGTATTTAATGGCAGCACAGTCTTCTTACCTGAAATGAAAATAACACATAATTATATTTTAATATGGCATCAGTGAATAAAGGCAAATAAGAAGTATTATTTATTTGTGACTAAGTAGATCCTCCTTATTTATCATTCACCTTGTTTATTCTTTCCTACTTACTTTGTAGGACAATCTTCTTCTAAGAACTCTCAATTCACGCTTCATGTATCATCTTGTTTGTGCCTTCTTTTCTCTCCCCTTACTAGATAATAAAAACTTACATGCATTTATCAAACACATAACTCGTAAATGCTATGGAAACATTTCAGATCCAGTAAAAGAACTTCAAGCAATTTATATTTTCTATTGGAAAGAACAGTAATGAGAAATGCACTCTGTGTCTATGATTAAGAAGCAGACAAAGACCCTCCAGCACAGTTTTAAACACAGGAAGTTCTAATGAAATAATTGAGGACAGACACTCAGAGGCTGATGAACAGAAGTTGTTTCTAAGATAAATGACCATTTTTAAGAAAATAAAAAGTTATATGATTTTTCATCATAAATTTATCAAAATAAAACTTATTTTCACTAAGCTGACGATACTATTAGAACTCAAACTAGAATCTAATTAAGTCATCTGCTTTCTATGTGATAGATCTAGTCCAGATGTCCATAAACCTTCTTGTAGTGTTTGTTTCTTTATTTTTTTCTTTCACATGCAAACTCTTTGAAAGCCAAGCCAAACAAAAATCCCCCCACTGGTCTCCATAGTATTTGGTGTCAAGCAGAGAATAAAAAGACCTGAAGACAATCTGTAACTAGCGTATAAAACAACAGGTAACAACTAAGTGGATTTAAAAAAAAAAAAAAAAACACACAAGCAAACTGCAAAACATTTATTAATCTATACACAGTGCTCTTAGGACAGCAATTTTCTGATTGTAAGCAATTGTTTTGAAGAGATTAACACAACAGAGTCTCTGGAGGAACACAAAGGAAAATAGTAGGTTGCACACCAGCTGATAGTCTTGACTGGCAAGAATGCTGCTCAAGAGGCTGAAAAGCTGCTCATGTTGACATCCTTGGTCAGCATTTCTTAAAAAGAAAACAAGTTGTCCTTATATGTAATGCTCTTTCAAAATATGTGGCAGTTCAAAAGCCTAAAGATCTTCTGTATTAATGTTAAGGTTTCATAACACTAAGCTGTTAGTAAGTCTTTTACAATAACAGCAAAAGTCATGTAGTTTCTAGTAAGCTTATAATACAAATTAGGTGCATTGTGCTGCAGTGCAATATAGAATTTATTTGTAGAAGTTCAACCTGATCACACAGCTCACTCTTGAAAAAGCCATAGATTATCCCTTGCAATTCAACTCATATTAAATATCTGAAATATCTCTCTGTGATGGGTTGACTCTGTCTGGATGCCAGGTGTATTGGTTTAAAAACAAACCAGTGGGAGATTGCAAGTCAAGATTAAAAATTAAAAATAAGTGTAATAATACAAGGAAAATAACTGACAAAAGTCAGATACAACCTGACACCCTGTTAGGGTGGTGGTAGCAGTCCAAATGAAGTATTTCAGTTGAAGCAGTGATCCTATGGAAGGTCTGGTCTCCAGCTGAAGGTCCAGGAGTAGTTCTTGCCCTCTGGGAATCCAGGGGAAAAGGCTGCCTTAGGCAGTTCCAAGGCCAGGTTATATCCAGGTGGGAATGCTTGGCTCCTCCCTCCTGGGTGGAGCATCTCACAATAGGATGAGATAAGTCCATGAGTCACGCAGTGGTTTCTTGCTGGCCCATTGTCTGTTATCAGGGGTGGGTCATAACAGGGGATAACAGCTAATGGCCCACAGCTGGTGGTAAGAGAATACCTAAATACATCTATATTGTAACCTAGGACACAGGAGTCTACCAAAGCTGCTCTATCTCTCCCTCCTTTCAGCTGAACAGGAAGAGAAAATATAATGCACAACTCTGGGGTTGAGATAAGGGAAGGAAGATCCCTCAGCAGTTACTGTCACAGGAAGACAGAACTTGAGGAAATTAGTTTAATTTATTGCCAACCAAACAACGGTAGGATAAGGAGAAATAAACTCACATCTTAAAAACCTCTTGCTGTACCCCTGCCTTCATCCTGGGCTTAACTTTACTCCTTAATTCTCTGTCTCCTCCCTTAGAGTGGTGCAGAGGGACAGGGAATGGGGGNTATAATGCACAACTCTGGGGTTGAGATAAGGGAAGGAAGATCCCTCAGCAGTTACTGTCACAGGAAGACAGAACTTGAGGAAATTAGTTTAATTTATTGCCAACCAAACAACGGTAGGATAAGGAGAAATAAACTCACATCTTAAAAACCTCTTGCTGTACCCCTGCCTTCATCCTGGGCTTAACTTTACTCCTTAATTCTCTGTCTCCTCCCTTAGAGTGGTGCAGAGGGACAGGGAATGGGGGTTGCAGATAGTTCATCATATGTTTCTGCTGCTCCTTGCTCCTCAGTGGGAGGACTCCTCACACTCTTCCCCTGCTCCAGGGTGGTTCCTCCCAAGGAAAACAGTCCTCTATGAACTTATCCCACACGAGTCCTTCCCTTGAGCTGCAGTTCTTCATGAACTGCTCCAATGTGGGTCCCTTCCCCAGAGCACAGTTCTTCATCAACAGATTGTTTTACTGTGGGTCTCCCACAAGGGCACAAGTTCTGCCAGCAAACCTGCTCCATGATGGGCTCCTCTCTCCACAGGTTCACAGGTTTTGCCGGGAGCCTGCTCCAGCACTGGCTTCNTCCTCCCAAGGAAAACAGTCCTCTATGAACTTATCCCACACGAGTCCTTCCCTTGAGCTGCAGTTCTTCATGAACTGCTCCAATGTGGGTCCCTTCCCCAGAGCACAGTTCTTCATCAACAGATTGTTTTACTGTGGGTCTCCCACAAGGGCACAAGTTCTGCCAGCAAACCTGCTCCATGATGGGCTCCTCTCTCCACAGGTTCACAGGTTTTGCCGGGAGCCTGCTCCAGCACTGGCTTCTGTTGGAGTCACAGCCTCCTTTGGTCACCCACCTGCTCTGGTGTGGGGTGCTCCATGGGCTGTAGATTGACGTAGATTCACGTCAATCTACAGCCCATGGGCTGTAGATAGACTGTAGATAGGCTGTAGATCTGCTCCACCATGGATCTCTGTGGGCTGCAGGAGAATCTGCACAACTCACGATGGTTTTCACCACAGGCTGCAGGGGAATCTCAGCTGCAGCACGGGGGGCACCTCTTCCCTCTCCATCTTCACTAACCTTGGTGTCTTCATGTTACAGTTGTAGATGTACATGTACAATAGTTACAGTTCTTTCTCTGTCTGTAATTGCTTTGCACAGGAACTGTCCTGCCTTCCCATCTTAAATGTGCTATCCCAGAGGTGCTATCACCTGTCCCTGTTTTTCTCAGCTTGGCCAAGAAAGTCCATCTTGGAGCTATCTGGCATTGGCTCTGTAGGAAATGGCAGAAGGCTCTATCAGATGCTCACAGAAGCACTCCTGTGACTCTCCACTGCCAAAACTTTGCCACACAAACCCAATACACTTTCACATCACATATCAAGCAGGAAGTACAAGATATAACAATTTCAGAATATTTTAGAAACAGCCATTGTGCATATGAGAAGAGCTGAATGATCATCTACTAGATGAAATGAGTATTGCTGCATTTTTTCTTCTTCAATAAAAGTTTGGCTTTCAGAAAGACAAATTGATTGAGAGTGAAAATTTATCAAACGATCAAGTGAGTTGATAGAAACTTTCAGGAATGATCATAGAAATGTTATGTAATTAAAAATTTGGGAATAAGCCTTAGAATTCCCTCAAGTATGCCTCAGGAAGGAGCTGTCTGTTGAGGGACTTATCTGCAAAAGTTGCAAAACATCTTTTTTTCTGTGATGACACGATTCTCTATATTAGTCCCTAGAGTGTAAGTAGGGATTAAAATTTAATATTTTTCAAATGCGGGGCATCTATCATTATTTATTTTAGCTAAAAGTACAATTTTTGGAATAGCAAAACGTAGGATTCCATTTCTAGCTAAGAGTGGAATATGTGTTGTCACTAATAGGAGGGATAGGGTTAGACATGATGGCCAAATATAGAATGAGGGATATTGCATGAGGGAAACCTTAAAAACAATAGTTTTTCATTTTATCAACTGTCCTCCTCCTATGAGAAATAAAAAAATAAAAATACCACCTACTCCTGACTTCCATGCACAACCTTCAATTCTGTCAGAGACTGAAATATTATAGTTTATGACAAATATTTGCATGACAGACTTTTAAAACTGTATTACAAAAGCTGAAGAGAAGACCACCACACCCTGAAAGGGGCTCTGTGAGGCCCTGGACCAGCTCGCTAATGAGGATAAGTAACAACTCAGGGCTGGGCACATTCACAAAGCCTAAGCTTAACACCTCCAAGGTGGACACCACAGCCCCAGGGCTATCAGCTGCCAGGCTTGCACAGACCCTGGCACCAAAGGGTGGGGGGAGAGAGGCTTTGGGTGTGTGCTGGAAAAGCCTCTGGTGAGAGGCACTGCCCATCCTCCACTGTGCAGAGGAGCCCAGCTGAGGGGCCCTTCACCCAGGGAGGGAAAAACTTATCCACAGCAGAAGGTGTGACATGGCCCAGAAAAGGGCCCCCCTCAAAGGGGTCCCCAGACCCTGCACCAGAGCACCAGAGATGATGCAACAGACCCTCAGTGTTGCAAGGGACAGTGTCAAGCTGGTCCCTGCAAGGGAGACACGTGGGTGTTCCAACCTGCCCGAAGCATATATTGATCCATGGGATTCTATACTCTTTGGCGTGTGGCAGCGTGTGGCTGCGTCTGACAGCATGTGGTGGCAGCAATGGGGGACCCTCACAACCAAGAAGACCAGATGGAAGGGAGCAATGAGACCTCACAGGGACCCCTGGACGGGAGATATGCTCCCACCTAACCCCTGCCACCTCTCCCTGTCCCCCCACCCCCAAGCACACTTCTTTCTCTACGTCTTTCTTTCTTTCTTTTCTCTTTCCTTCTCTTTGCCTCTTCTATTATTAAATAAAACACATCGATTTTTTGGCACCAACATCTAACCTAGTTTGGTTTTTATCTTGTTTTTGGGTATATTTTGAACCTTTTAAATTCTTTCCGGTTTATGCACAGAGACTTAGTTTTCTTTGCTCTTCTGGGTTTAAACCGGATCGCCACAAGTTCAAATGCAGTTCTTTCTATTTTAATACTAACCTTTGATATCAGAAAAGAAAGAAAACTGGCACAGTTAGCATACTAACTATTAATGCATTCCTTAAAAAAAGATAGCCCTTGTCTGAGAAACTCTAAGCATTGTGAGGACAAGGGAATATCTGGCAGAGAAGTTCCATTTTAAAAGTTAAAAGCCTGATTAACAAATAAAATGTCAAAGTAGGGTAGCAACTATGTTGTCAGCAGACCAGAACTAAGACTAAAGAAAGAAAGAAAGAAAGTGAAAAGTCTTCCTTCCAAAGCAGCAGTGTTTTCAGTGGAAGTGACAGAGCTGCTCAACCTGTGTACAGAACTTAGTGAATCACAAATATTCTAAATCACATTTCCAACTGCAGCACCCTGCACTTTGCCTTGTTGAACCCCACAAGGTTCCCAGGGGCCCATGTGTTCCCATGGGTTTCTAGCAAGAGGAAGACAACGGATTTGAAAGCAGGACTCAGCTATGTCTTCACACAGCCATCCTCAGTTTTTATGCTGATACAGCTTGTCCTGTTATGGACAGTTTGTAGGTCTTGTCACTAGTAACTCCTCTGCCTGAAAATATAAGATAAATGTTGAACTCTAATCATGATTATTTTGCTATGCTATAAAACAAGACCTTCACCTTAGCCAAAAAAAGAAAACTCTTTTTAACGTGCAACTTTAACAACTACAGCAATTCTTTCCTCCATTATACTGTCAGCCATCACAAAATTCTGTTCATTTCTTTCAAGGTACACAATAATTGTGATTAATGTGTGAGAATATATTGTGCTGTTGGAGACACCTCTTTAAGTCCTCAGTATGTATAAAATTGACAAGATTATGTAAATCATTTACAAGAAATAAATATCTGATAGAATATAAGGCAGATATAGTTTAAGGGAAAGTGGAACTCACCTTTTAATTTCCAGAGTGCCTTTGCTGATTAAGGAAAGAATGAATCCTGAGCCAACCTGGAACAGTTCTTGCAAACTTTCAAAAACTCCGTACCTAAGACTGCGTGTTTCTTAAATGCAACACAGTTAACCAGTGAATTTTTCACAGGTAGCAATACATACAGTACATACATTGCCAGTATTCATAATTTGCTTCTTTTCTTGGTTTTTGTCTTTTGCTCCTGATCCAGGCTGGGTTCCAGGCTCCTAAATTAAAATGTCACACAACTGAAGTGGCTCAGAGATCAGAGTACACAAAGTCTTGCTACAGCCATTGGAAAGCCAGTCTTAAGATATTCATCTTCCTTTGAAGGAGATTGTCGTGGTCTGACACTGGCACAATTCCAGGCACCCATGAGAGTCACTCGCTTACCTCCCCTACCACAGCTGGGAAAAAGGAGGGAAGAGAGGAAAAAAGGGTTAATGGAGGCTTCATGGGTGAGGTAAGGAGAGAGGGAGAAATATTTCAAGGGCAAAACAGGCTCAACTTAAGTTGCAAAGTGAATTTATTACTAATAGAATCAGAGGAGGGTGATGAGAAGTAAAATAAGCCCTTAAAACACCTTCCCCCCCTCTCCCCCCAGGCCCTCCCTCCTTCCCACCAACAACACAGGGAGGCAGGGCAGGGGTTTTTGGTCAGTCCATCACCAGGATTTTCTTCCGCTGTTCTGGGAGAAGAGTCCTTCCCTGTGAGGCCNCCACCGGGTCTCCCACTGGATCACAGCCTCCTCCAGGCATCCATCTGCTCTGGCATGGGCACCTTCCCATGGGCTGCGGGTGGATCTCTGCATTCCCCGTGGACCCATGGGCTGCAGGGGGACAACCTGCTTCACCATGGTCTTCATCATGGCCTACAGAGGAATCTCGGCTCTGCCACCTGGAGCACCTCCTCCCCCTCCTTCTCCACTGACCTTGGTGTCACCATGTTGTTTTCCCTCACATGTTCTCACCTCCTCCTCTTCTCTGACTAGAAGCAAAAACCCCTGACTTTGTTTTGATTTTCTCCTTAAATATGTCATCACAGAGGCGTCACCAGCCTCTCTCACTGGCCCAGTTCTGGCCAGCAGCATGTCCATCTTCAGAGCCATCAGCCACTGGCTCTGCCGGACATGGTGGGAAGCTCCCAGCAGCTTCTCACAGGAGTCATCTTTGCAGCCCCCCTGCTACCCAAAACCAGGCTGTGCCAGACCAATATGGAGATACATATGCTGAGGCTGTTGGGGACTTATAAAGGATATATAATGAGAGGGAAAGGGATCAACAAGGCCCTGAACAACATGATATAACTTTGAATTTAACCCTTGTTTGAGCAAAGTGATGGACTAGATGATTTCAAGAAATAGTTTCCAACGTCACCTGTAACTTTAAAATTTCTTGTTGAACAAAAGCAATTTACATTAATAAAAACCAGGACATTGAGAACCTCTGTTGATAACATCAAGTTACTGAACTGCACTATGCAGTACAACCAATATTGTGGAGCAGCTGTTCTCAGAAGTAGCTGGTGGGACAATGAAATCTTGTTTTTAGAGGTGATATACATGCATTGGAAACTTATATTTACCAAAACCTATTGCAATATTTAAAGTTATTGCTATGGTCTTACCACAAAATTCAACGAGGCACCATATAACACTATAACCACCATGTATTAGTATGAACAAACATACACTAGAGATATTTTTCTACAAGTGCCTTTGTTAATAAAGAAAAAAATACAGAGTGGATAAAGTATTGTTTCTCCTTCAAACTTCACTTGATGATAATTTCTGTAAGAAACAGCTCTTTTTCATCTGTTGGGTACCTTCAAATTTTTCAAATGGTGTCTGCCACTTAGGATGATGAAGAAGTCTTCCTGAGCCGTACTTCAGAATACTTCCAAAAAATCAGTGATGTTTAGATTTGAATATGCTTTCTGAAGTATTGAACAGCAAAAATTATTGTCTCTTTAATTGCAATGTTTTTTTAATAACTGAACATTCATGAGGAAGAAGCTCAATAATTATGCAATAAAATTTGGTTAGCATTATATGTGCAATATTTCTAATCTTTTCAATAGGGATTATACATTTTAAAATACTTTAAGAACAATTGTAGATAATGAACCAATTACCAATAATATTTAATCTCAGAGATATTTATTTTCATTAAACCCCCTATATTTAAAGGAGTTCATCTGCAATAAAAGATGCAACTAAGCATTTTAATGTGGAAGACTAAAAGGAAAGAGTTATTTATTTGAAATTGAGTTTGTTTATCCAATTTAATAATTAATAGAAAAAGAGGATATGAACTTTAGTTTTCAAAATCCTCAGAGGGATAATATTAATGCAAATTAAAATTATGATGCACAAAAATTCTTGCAACATTTTTGAAATTAAATTCAGGATAAGCCCTTTGTATAAGGACAGATCTCCAATAAGTCTGCATATTTCACTAAAAAAACCACCAAAACCTATTCAATTCGAATAAAAAATAGATGGATATATGTGTTAAACTTAATGCTTAGTGTGATTTCAATTTACTTTTCTTTAGGTCATTTGCATTTTCTTGTCTTCATGTGTTAGATACTTTTGCTTTTTATTTTCCACTTTTTCAATATTATTCTTCTGTGTCTACAATTCCGGTTTGAATGACTCTTCAGAAACTTGTAGCAACAACAGATTTAGGTAGTAGGAATCAGTTTTGATTAAGTTCAAATTTTAATAAAGATAAAGAAAATCAAATGGCCAAATCTAAGCAGAAACTATGACCAACATTCCAAGTGTTTTGGGGTCACCAGTGTCCAATTTTGATTTAATACCAAAAAAAAAGCAAACAAAGCCTACTTACATGAAGTTAATGGAAGTTTAGGAGTTTCATAAAATGAAACAACAGAACCAAACAAAAAACTCCCAAAACTGATACTCAGAGGTCATCTTCCCTATACCGTCATGTTCATTATATTAGATTACTTCTGTTCTCTTCCCTGTGTTTTGCATTTCATTGTTTCCAGTAACATGCATGCATGTTTCTCATTTTCTCAAGAAAAAATGTGGGTATTTAAAATGAATAAAAAATATATGTGTTTTCTAATAAATGTTAAAAATGTAAATGTTAATCATAACCTGATCAGTTTTTGTTTTAAAATAACCTAATTTTGAAAAGTCCAAAACAAATCTTAGAAGTACTTTATTAAATGTAGAGCAGTTTTCTTTGGGCTTTTGGGGGAGTGGCAACAATAAGCTTAGATGGATACACAAAGCTGTGTGTCTGTAAAGCATGGAATTTATGGAATACTTTTATTTAAAAAGAACCTAAAATATGATTAAGATAAGAAATAGATATTCACTTTTGCATCCACAGAACGAAAACTTAGTTAAAAGATCATTAATTTGGCTTATCTCTGTACCTAAATAATTCAAAGGATTATTGAATTAAAGTATCTTGAATGCTCCTCTAAAAGGAACCAAAGAGTTCAGAAACAGAAAGAACAACTGAACACACTATCTGAGGTATGACCTCACCAGTAATGGCTTACAACTTACTTTCATAAAGTGAGTAATTGAGTTATTCAGAAGTGAAAGTGTACTTTTTGGCTTTCTGTCGTTTCTAATACTTTTCATTTGCCAGACGCAACATATATTTTATGACCTTTCCCAGAAAGACTAAAGAAGACCATAGTAGAACAGTTTAGATTACTTTGTTTTTGAAAAATGTTTTACTATTTATTGAAAACAATGGTATTTCCTAAGGAAATGGAAATTGGAGTTTCAAATGCATAATTTAATTTCAGTAGATAGCATTCTTTAAAGAGATGACATGCTTTACATTGTTTCCAGTTTATTTTCATGCAAGTTTCTTTTAAGATTGATTAAACAGGCTGAGTTTAATTGTAGTGCTGTATTTCCCCACTCCTCTTCTTACTAAATGCCTGCCCTTCCCACATGGTTCTCCCTTCCCCTCCCCTAGTCCTGACCACACCCTCAGGTTTTCCCTATTGGTTCCGGTACCCCAACCCCACCCATGTACCACCCCTATGCTCTGAGACCATTAGTCCATGTGCTCTCTCCACCCCCCTCATCCCCACATAAAACCCCAGGCTTCTCAACCATGGGCTCTCTCTGCCTGTGGGAGCTAGCATGTCACTGTGTGAATAGAGATCCTCTGAGGTCCCCATGCGGGGAGCCTTCTCCCCTCTTTTATCACCACCATGCTGTGGAGCCGACAGCTAGCCAGGGCTTGAGAGCGAGGCCACCTGGAAGGGCTACGGGAAGCGGAACAGCCGCTCTCCCCGATGCAGCCCTGCAGCACTCTCCGGGAAGGTTTGCAGCTTGCTATGCCATCGCAGAAAACAACCGACCGCAACACTTAATGTTCTTCTGTATTCACCTCAGTTTCTGTGTCTGTTATTTACTCATTCCAGGATATCCTTTTTTCCTAACTAAGGGCTTCAAAGATATCAACAAATATGTTTGTTAATACTCCTCTCAGCTCCTCGAGAGGTTTTTGTTATTACTTTGCTGCTGCATTTTCTTTTGAATAAAACATGTTTGAAGAAAACATTGCATAACTGGGACTCAGTCTAGCTTTATCTCTTCTTACTTCTTCTTTACTCAATTCTTTATTTTCAGCACTTTTTCTTTCCCTTCCTCCCACGCACTCAAAATATGCAAATTTTGGGTTGTTTCATTTTCTTTCAGGATTGAAACTCTTTGCTACTTCAACCTTTTTAAATCATAATTTTCATTAACTTATCTATGAGTTTCAAAATAAATAGACTCAGTAATAACATTAAAATCTGAGCAATGATAGAGAATTTTGGTTTGCTCCATGTTTTACTTGTCACGTTAAAATTTATTTCAGAGGCTGCTGTTAATTAGTGCTCATTAGAAATTCTGAACTGATTCCAAATGAAGAGAAGGTTTTTACACACTGTCTTGGCAATGAACTCTTCATTTATACAGCTTAGATAGATAGGTAACCAAGTCTCAAAGTATGATATGTGGACGTTACTTAATTAAATTTACTTTTTTTTTACATATAATAGAATATAGAATGAGGTATTCCAAAATATTTTAAAAGTATTGGGTTTTTTTATTAGTCATATAGCTATACTTTTTTTGACTAAGTTTTATAAATATTAAAAATGTAAAAATTATTAAAAATAAGAGGGAGTGGATAACATTATTTTTTTCATTATTTAGTGGGTTTAGAAAGGATATATTGTCATGATTAATGATATTGTAGTAATGATTAAAACAAAAAAGCACACTATTACTCTTAGCAATAATATTTTAAAGAATTTTGATAACATATTTAATAGCTGTATATATATTAATATAGGTATATATTAATACTTATTACCTATATATTAATTTAATTTGTTGCTTTCTCATCCCTTTTTCTTGTCTTTGAAGAAAAAGTGAAACTTATAACTCCTACATCACTTCCAGCAAACTTATTTTGACAAAACTAAATTTGACAAAAATCTGATTTTAATTTTTCACATATTTCTTTGAGAAAAAACTAAGCTTTTAAAAGTTACAGAGTGGTTTTACAAATTTCTGATAGAAGACTACAGCTTTTTGAATCTAATCTACTGAGCTGAATCTTTAAAAATGGTTTATGGAAACCCAAACCAAATCTTGTTCACAATACATTTTATATTGCTTTAAACTGAAAATTTTATTTTCTCCTATTACTTATAGCAGCATGTAGTTTTTTTAGAGAAGATAATATTTCAGGGATGGATAGGACTTTATAGGAAGCAGTTTTCTTTTAAGAGAAGCTATGAAAAGATAATCTTCAGCAAAGCCAATGAGAAGGACTATGCTGAAATATATAGAGAATTATTTCTTCAGCATATAGAACAATAAAAGGGTAAATGATTCACGTGGTTAGGTAATCTTTAGTATCTGGATCCTTCGGTGAACTTCAAAATCCTATAGTTTTTATTCATGATCTGTACAGTCTGTGTAGAACGCTTACCCTCAACAAAGTAGGACCAAAAATGGAGAAGTCCAAGGAAGGATGCAGAATTTAGTAACCAGGGGAAATGTAGATTGTGCTATACCAGCCCATAGTTGGGCTTGTATGTTTACTAGAATCCACAGACAATAAGGCTATAGGGAATTGGAAACAGTGTCATCTCAGCCCTAGGCTATACGGCTGATGTGGTTAGTGAAAATTATTAAGATAACTTTTTATAATTCATCACCACTATATTACGGTCTGTTTGCATATATTTTTTAACAGATATTTGTATTTGTATATACATTATGTTTTGCCTGCTAGGGCTATCACTGAGACTTTTAGATGATCATGGGATATAAATGACTATAACGGTGTGACAAACTATAGACCTGGGAAAATTATATAATTGTTTAGGCTAGTAATGATGTCAGTAATTGCAACTAAAATTCTTAGTTGCCAGAGTTCTTAGGACATTTTAAACAGCTAAACTGACATGGTCTTTTGAAGGTTTTCCATTATAAAAAGATGTGTAATTTTTATTTTCACCAACAAAACAGTGATACAATAACATAAGATGAAAACTTGCAACAGTTTTTCAATAGTTTTCTCTAAATTTATAATTTTAATACAATAATATTTTTACCTACATCTCCCCATACTAAACTTTTTATGAAGAAATTACTCTCTGTTCACCTGTTCCATTTCTGATTTGACCGGGGGAACTTTTCTCCACTGTGAAGGACTGAGACATACAGCAAGATCAGAATGAAGTGAGTGAATTGTGACTGCCAAGTAAGAATAGGGTATTCAGCTGTTCAGAAAAGCACTAGCCGTAAATTAAATACCTGGTCTTGATTTACACCTTCTCTCTGGAGTGCAAAATGTTGCATGCCTAAGGATTTGTACAGTTATAGGCAGAATAAATTTATTGCATTAAGTGAAGATAAATAAAATGATAGCTGTAGTTATCAAGCTGTAGTTATCAATCATCTACTGGTAAACCATTCATAAAAGTTGACAAAAAGCATCTTCTTTTTGTCAGGGTTTGCACATGTAAACCCAGGTTACTGTATGTCGTACTCAGACACGAAAGAACCACGCAGACACCGTTCTGTCAGGATAGGGCCAGGGCCGAAAGAGAGAGCAAGAAGGGCCAAGTAGGGCAAAGGAAGGGGGAAGAAGGAGGAAGAAGACCGGCCCGGCTCTTTATTTTGTCAGTTATATATCTTTTTAGAGACAACCGTGGATTGGAGGATGGGGTTACCACCTCTCCATGACACTGGTCAGATCAAAAGTCTATCATAATTCTCCGTCTAACAAAAGGAATGATAATAATAGACACCGGTAGGTAAACATGCCTGATGCTTACAGTAAAAATGCCTGAGAAATTCTACTACAAGAATGAAAACATAGAAAGACTGCAAAATTCAGGGCGACATCTGTAGACTCATTTCACCTTAATATTGCACTTTAATTTCTGAATGCAGAAACAAAATAAATAGCAGTTAACTGTAGTATAAGTTTATGCATTTTTGTTACATTCTTAAAGAGATAAATAGTCTGGATATTAAATAAAATAATTTCACATGAAAATGAGTTTATGGTGATTGCTGTATATTTCAATTAAAATAAAAGCATCTCTTTAATAACATTTACAGACTTAATTTGCTGAAAACTAGCATTTAGCTACTGATGAAAAAAACAATGTACCATCTTGCACTAAATGTAGTATACATGAAACAAGCTATATCAAATAACACCAAGATTGGTAACATTTTTACACATAGGCCAACAATGGACACCTTTAGAAAACTGTGAATATATAATGAGTTAATATCAGAAAACTGCCTAGAAAAGTTGTGGTTGCCCCTTGGAGGTGTTCCAGGTCAGGCTGGATGAGGCTCTGTGTAACCTGGTCTAGTGCACGGTGTCCCTGCCCATGGCAGGGGTGATCGTAACTACATGATCTTGAAGGTCCTTTCCAACCTAAACCATTCTATGATCTTTACTATTCCAGTCCTCAGTAATTTATGATTCAGGATAGAATCCCAGAAATATTCTTGTGGAAATTCACATATAATCAGCCTTCTTTCATTAAGGGCATTGTTTGGTATCTTTGCTTATTTATTTTAAAAAAAATTGTAGATTGTTTTGAAAATTTCCTACTATTCCATTGGAGGTTTTTTTCCTTCCCGATTTCCAAGTTACCTCAATTTTCATACGAATAATTGGCTTAAGATTAGTTTCAGGAATTTACACCAGGCAATGAAGCCAGTTATTGCCCGAACATTATTATTTTTATGTAGAAAGAGTTGAGGACACACTAGAAAGTGAAAGACTGGATGTGGATGGTGATGAATCCCTGGGGAATTATAGATATATAGTATAAATAAAATTTACTACAGATACTGCTTTTCTATGGAGAAAAGGTGTCACTGTTTGGGCGACCACAACACAAATGGACACCGCACCGGACAAGACCATAAAGTCTTATATTTTCAGAAAAGCAGCATATTTATAGACTTCTATATGTTTATAATTTGTGTTACAAGTTCATTGGCTAGTAAATGACAACAATGGATTCATTGGCTATCATTTAACTACAATATAGTACTACTGGTTACTATTATAGCATAAGCATTCAGACATTCAGAAAAATAACAGGTGCAGATGTGTTGCTGTTTTCTCTTTCTATTGTTTGGATTCTGTACTTCTGTTGATACTACATTTTCACCGGTAAAGCTGATTATTTTTTTCTCATGGGCTGTTCTCATGAATAGAAGTTAACCATGTCCAGATTGAGATCTGTGAAGCCTTCAGGTTAGCTGTCAGCCTCAACAAAAAGGTCAATCCCTGTGAATATGCCTAGAGCTGTAACCTTCTTTCTCTTCTTTTGTCTACATTCTTTTTCACATCCATAACCTTTCTTGCATTAATCCTTGCTGTCTGTTGTGCTAGCTGAAAAATAATTGTTTTTTACTTTTAAGATGCTCTTATCCTGTGTGCTCTGTGCCTTAGTGCATAGGTAAAGACCAGATAACTCAGTTATTGTAATGAAAAAACTTCTCTTCCAGAAACTCATCTGAAAAGATAAATATTCTAAATGGTGGAGTTGATAAACTCATCCTAATGTACATCTTTAACTATTAAATGAAGGATTTCTACCTTAAGACTGGAAATCTGCATGTGAAGTCCTCCATACTAATTACATTTCAATGATCCATAACTTTACTGAAAAGGTTTGTCAACCTTCCATTAACTATTGTACTATTTCCTAAATTTTCTACAGAAACAGCTTCTCCTAATAATAATTATTATTTATACCTAGGCTTAATTCCAGCAGATGTCTTCTAACAATTATACTCACATGAAAAATGCAAGTTTTAAGTCCTCTGGAAATATTTAATACTGCATAGAACTGGATAGCTAAACCCGTATAAAATGTGATTGAGTACCTACACATTCAAATTCTTACCTGTTTTGTACTAAGCAAATATCAAGGCTGCTTAGTGATCTAAAGAGATGAGTTCTCAAAAAGTTACATATGTTTGGGGAAAAAATAGTCTTCAGTGTTTTTTCATAATTCTGGATGAAGAAAAAGTAGCGAAAGTGAATAATTAAAATCTAAAAAGGATTCAGCATGGCAAAAATTGTTTATTAATGGTACTGGATGCCACATGAAGCTCAAATTCAATAATTTCAAGCATCTATCAGTGTTGGCATAGCATAATTTTAGTACTATCACTGAATACTCTTGGAGCATAACACCAAAAATTCAGATTTTTTTAAGTGAGCTTTTACTGTAGTCAAAATTAACTTCTATGTGCCAGTAATGGATATGATATCCATGAAACTACCACGAATAAACAGATCAATAGTACCATGATCAGAATTAGTTTTATCAAGGGACAAAACTGACATGGTTTTGTATAGAGAAAAGTGTTAAGTGAAAAAATCTTCTTTCTTAATGTATATAAACAATTTTCTCTTAATGTATCTAAACCAGAATGAGACATACTTTTTTGCTTTACGTAATACAATTTTATAAAGGGAACACAATCACCTAAGATTGCTTGAAGATTGAGAAAGAATAGCAATGTAAAAAGTTTTGTATTACGTCTCCAGTACCATCCTGAGAAAATGGTTCCTTTGGGACATTTATAGCATCTGTTAACATATAATACTACGTGGTACATTCATATAATAATTTTATACTTATTTCAGTAATGGAAATTTAAATACTGTCATGTCAAATTTGGAAATGATCATGTGATGAGACTGTTCCTCCCTTTCTCCAGATTGCTAGCCCTAAGGTTATGTGATCAAATCTAATTTTGTAATTAAAAAACTACATCCCTAAGAAGTTTTAGTTTTTCATGTCCCACATATGTAGGTTTACGCCAGTGTTCTCCCTGATTACATCTTTCAGAAATATAAATCAACAGTAAAGAACCCCTTGCAATTTTTTTTTGTTATACAGATTCAAGACTATTCTCCATCACAACAAAATTTTAAATTATAAGGTAGTATAATACCACCATAATTAGAACACATAAAGTGCTAGACAATATAAATATTATATATGTAATCAATATAATGGAGAGGAAAACTGATGCTAATTAAGCATTTGTAAAATACTTTCAAATCTGAATTATGATAATGAAGAAAATAAATACAGAGCAAAACTACAGAAAAAATAAAGGCATTATTTTGCAGTCTCTTTTCCACTGTGAGAGAATGAAGTGAATTTGTTTTGCCTCAAAGCATCTGAGTCCTCTGTAAGTGAACTTATAGGTGATGTGCATTCAAATCAAATTCAAGGAGGAAAAAAAAAAGTTTTCCAATAAAAAACCCTGAAAAAGTGTTTCTGGTGGAGGAAAAGGATCAGCAGTAGATGAGGATTAAGGACTCCTTAGCAACCTTCACTCATAAAAACACATTGCAATTGACAGACCTGTACAACATCCTGTCGTAAGAGAGGTTGAAGATGTCTTTGTGAAGCTATTTATCTTTGAAAGGTAACGGAAATAGGGATGTCCCTAGTAATTTTAAAGGGGAACTGCCCTGACTTTTTGTCCTTCTTCATAGGTGTTGACAAGATGTTAGGTTTGTTATGAAAGAAACCAGAACTTGGCAGGAAGAGAGGAAAAAGCTCAGGAGTAGGAAAAATACGATGGAGAGGATGATTGTATGGTGCATATTCAGAGGTCAGCCCTAAATCTCAGTCAGAGCATGGAACACAGCATATGTCCATAGATGATTTGAAAAATTATACATAACTATACGTCTGTAAATAGAGACAAAAGAGGGGTTTTTTTTGGTTCATAGTTAAAACGTTTTTAAAACAAGGTAATGTTTTACCTAATTGCTTAGACGTGAAGGAAAATTGAAGTTTTGGGAGCATTTGATAGTATGAGAGCCACAGAGGTCAGAATAACACTGAAAATGAGTAAAGTTCAAAGAATATGGATAGTGTGAAAATGTACTCATATGAAAGAGGGAAAGAATAGGATGAGAAGGAGAATCAACCAATGTCTCACATATCTGGTGAAAAAACCTAACTTCAGATGGTCAAAGTCTGTCTTTCTGGTACTCAGGAATACACTCTTATGTTTTCATTGAATTTCCCACAGTATCTCAGATCTCACTGGAATTATGGAGGCATTTATTTCAGTCAGATAAAAGTGAAAGAGGGAGAATGAATAGCTAACCTTTAAAAAGGTTATACATCCATTTAAAAGCTATTTATGCTGCCAGTTTTACTTAGTCTGAACATGCTTCACCACCCTTGCCATGCTACACACTTTGTAACCTCCCATTAAATTTTCCAGGCTTTCCTGGTCTGATAGCTACTGGTATGCACTTAAATACCTCCCAATTGCTTCTAGTCAAAGAATAGAGTTCCTGCATAAAATTATTATGCAAGTAAATGATCAAGAAATTAGAAAGGCAAACAAAATAATTCAAATGGAAATTAATTTAGATTTAAAAGCCTTGGTCACAGACACTTGAAAAAGACAGCTTCATAGCAGTTTTCAGGCTTAGAGAGCATAGATCAAGTCTGATGAGGTGAGTCAGGATCAGAAACAGCCATGGGATCTTCAGGCAGGACCACAGTGATGAGGCAGAGCTGAAGTTAAGCCAGGAAAACAGTCCACAGATCAGGATCCATGGGATCCAGTACTGCTACAGTTGAGCTGGAGATCACTGAGACTAAAACGTCGTTCAGATAATAAGTGAAGACCCAGGCTGAAATGGGATTTCTGGGCCCATGGGTAGGGTGTGTAGGTGAAGGCCCCAGGTGTACTGCTCAGGGACATTTAGGTTTACTGGTGCCCTCAAACACCCTACATTTCTCCTTCGTCTCTTACCCAAATCTTAAAATCACATAAATCATCAACTGGTGTTCTATACATGTGGCAATATAAAATTAATTTTAAGAATAACATAGGTCTGCTCCAGTCTTAGGGGAAAAAAAAAGAAAAACAGAAAATATTATTTTTGTTATATACTGTGGATACTGAAAAGCTGCTAGCAGCAGGTTTTCCCTGTTTCTTGCAGTATTCTGTGAGAATCTCTCCTTTCTCACGCAAGCTATGAAAACAATAAGATAGTTTTTGTAAATAGTATCTGAACACCTGCTGGTTTTCTGCTCTGTTTGGGTACAAGGCAGAGAGTGTTTGGAAATGGGTGTTGTAGGACTTCAGCCAATCACCCCAGGAGCTGGGTGACCACTGACCAATCACCTGTGGAATTATGGCATATATAAGCAGAAGTTGTAAATAATAAAACTCACTTCATTTTCTCCCTGGATTTGTGTGCTGCATCTCTCTGTCCCAGGTACTACAGCAACAATATACTCTATTAACAACTGTGTTAAAGATGCACACCGCTGACAACTTTAAGTACATTTCATTAACATTTATTTCTGGAGAAAAGAAGGGTATAAAGCTATTAGAGAGTGTCCAAAGGAGGGCAACAAAGACAGTGAAGGGTCTGGAGGGTAAGGTGTATGAGAAGCAGCTGAGGTCACTTGGTCTGTTCAGCCTGGAGAAGAGGAGACTGAGGTGAGACCTCATGGCAGTTACAACTTCCTCATGAGGGGAAGAGGAGGAGCAGACACTGATGTCTTCTTGTTGATGCTGACAGCTAACCTGAAGGCTTCACAGATCTCAGTTTGGACATGGTTAACTTCTATTCATGAGAAAAGCCCATGAGAAGAAAATAATCAGCTTTACCTGGGGAAGCGTAGTATCAACAGAAGTATGGAATCCAAAACAATAGGAAGAGAAAACAGCAACACATCTGCACCTGTTATTTTTCTGAATGTCTGAATGCTTATGCTATAATAGTAACCAAGAGTATTATATTGTAGTAAAGATTGCCAACTAATCCATTGTTGTAATTTAGTAGACAATGAACTTGTAACATGAATGATAACATAGAATAGTCTATAAATATGCAGTCTTCCTGAAATATAAGGCTTTTTCTGCCATTAATCTGGTGCAGTGTCCATGTGTGTATCGTAGCCACCACAACAGTGACATCTTCTCTGTGGTGACCAGTGACAGGACCGGAGGGAATGGCCTGAAATTGTGTTAGAGGAGGTGTAGGTTGGATTCTAGGAAAAGTCTGTTCACCCAGAGGGTGGTTGGGCAGTGGATCAGGACCCACAGGGAAGTGGTCACAGCACAAGCCTGACCAAGTTCAAGAATTTGGACAATGGTTTAATTTTTGGGATTGCTCTGTGCCAGGCCAGGAGTTGGATTTTCAATGATCATTGTGGGTCCTTTCCAGCTCAGGACAGTCTATGATTCTATGATTCTATTTGTTCTGAATGTTCATTCCGATGTGTATGTTTTCATACAAACATTTTATGCCAAACTACAGAAATCAAATTGGTTTAAAATGAAAGTAAGTTTTAATGTAATTTTCTCCTCCTCGCTCTTTATAACTGCAAATGCAAGAGGAACAGGAATGAATCCCTAACCCTAGGAATACAGCTTACATCCACTGCTTGAACTAGCTGTTAAAAACATTTCAAAGATTGCCCTTTGCAGAGCAGGCTGGCAGTGCCCCTATTGCTACAACAATGTCCTGAGTCCAGAATGACTATGCATAATTGTTCTTTCTGTACTCTTCTCATTTTACTTCACTAGTTTGCTAGTATGATGTTTAAAAAAGGACTTGGCAGTTGGCAAGGTGAGCAACTCTCATGCCAGCATGATGAGCAGTGGAGCACTCAAGTGCACTGCACAGGGGGATTTCTTGAATCAGGAAAACCTCATAGAAGTCAGGATAGTGGCCAGGAGCCCACAGCTTATGCAACACCTGGATGCATTCCTGTGTAGCCTGCTCTATATGACCCTGCCCTGGAATTGGAGTTGTACTAAATGATCTCCAGAAGTTCATTCCAACCCTTACAATTCTGTGTTTCTATAAGCGTAAGTTCTTAAAAGAATTGTGTGTTAAGTTTAATGCTCATTCTAACCCTGACTCAAACTCTGATTTTAGTGAGTCATTTTGCTTATCTAGGTTTTTCTGCTCTTAGCAGAGACAGCCTATACATCACTGGAGGCAGTGTTAGAATGAATACTTAGGTTTCAGCTAGTAGAATACTAGTATTTAAATGCTTGTGTAATCTCATTCAAACTGATATAAATTGTGTTAATTTTTAAATTAAAGTTGCACTGAGACAGTGATGAAATATATACACTTCACACTGGAACAGTTTGAATGTGGTAAGAGACAGTCTAAATGCATCCCTCAACTGTGATAAAGCAGCTGATTAAAAACAAAAATATGGAAATTGAGACAAAATGCGCTCATAAGTTATTCATGAACAAGCTAAAGGGAAGCTGCATAAACCAGCTAAATGTGGAGAAAGTTATACGTGTAAGAAAAATAAGAGAGAATAATAAAGGTAAATTTTCTTTGGTTTTGAGTCTATTGAAAAAAGAGTTCCTTTCCTCACAAAGTAAAGAGGAGTTTTGTATTTAGCAGATAGGTCTATGAATTCTCTACTGTTTTGATTTTTTTAATAATTGTTCTGTTCACATATAAAAGGAAAAACCCAAACAAAATCATATTCCACATCACCTGATCATACAAACATCAGGGAAAGTATAAGATTAGTTACAGCATAGGTTTTTTTTCTGATGCTTGGTTAAACCTGTGTTTCTCAGTCTGAACAGCACTGTGATACATCAGCTGAAATTACAATAGGCATCACAGAAGGCTATATTCCTTAAAGTAGAAACAGATTGGTGTTAATGCTGTTGAAAGAATTTCTGAAGCCTGATGAAGTCAAAAATGGAGTGACACACTGAGCTGCTGGTGTGAATTGAAATTTTGAACATAAAATTTTTGATAATGTAACACAAAAAACTTTAATATTTCATACTTAATGTAAACTTGATTGATTGCCTTTCTCCTTTATCTTCTTCATTCCATGGAACAGACCACAATTCTGGTGCAGTTACCCTTCCCTGTCAGCCTGACTCTTGCTTCTCATCTCCTAAGTCTCCTAAGTATCTGATTGCCCTCTGACTCTTCCATTCAACTGCGTATGAACTGCATTGCAAAATGGGGTCAAGAGGGAAGGCAGTGTTCAACAAAGCCACTTCCTGAGAGATTAAAGAATGAGTGTACAGTATGTCAGCTACTCTGTAGTCATGCATATGCCTTGCATTTATATATGTGCCCGACAGCAAACCAACAAAGAAAAAATCATCAATAACTTAAGGTTATGGAAAAATTCTACAAATACACATGAACAGCAACAATTTTGTGGCAGTTCATGGCTGAGCTTTAGTGAAATGTATGCAAAATATGTTACATATAATGCATTAGACAACCTCTGCTGAGTAATATTACAATCTTGATTCAGACAGTGTGTTTACACTATTAGTAAGACCAAAAAAATCACGGACTAGGTTTCTAACATGGAATATTATCTCAGAATGCTTTTTATGCTATAAAGGCATAATTTTTTATTTCAGGTCTATGACTAAATCGAAACAATCTGAGGTAGTTGTATCACTCTCAGGAATTAATATATTTCTGTACAAGGGATTTGAGAAAGTAAGATAACATTGCCTTCATTTGAAAGAGGACTAATGTCTGCATATCAAGAAAAAGATAATGATGTACAGAAGGTATTTGATAGCACTGGAGTCACTGAAAAAGGAAGAGAGATGGAAGGACAAAAAAGTGAAAGCATTAAGGAGGAACTGACTCTACAAAACTAATAAAAAATACAATAAATGCAGCATCTGTATAGAGTATGCTTGGCAGACGTGATGTTATGTATATATATATGTATATATGTGTACCTTTGTTCACATATATGTACGTGTACATATATACATAATAAATACATATATATGTTAAGAAGATAGCTCAAGCATTTACATATTTATTCATTGCTTTATATTTTTCCATTTCTTATGTTTGTCCATTATTCTGGAAACATGGCTGTTTCTTGAAGTGTTTCCAAATAAAGGAGCAATGCATTCTGGGATATGCAACCATAGGCACCTCTTATTGCTTACAACCATACTTAGAAATCTTACTTAGGATTCTTCAAATAAAACTCTTTCAGGTCAGCTATGTTAACAGGTCAGGACTGTGAATATCACTTTAAAAAATCTGATTTTACTTTTGCTATACAGATGATGTAGGATTCAAGCTTCTTTATTAGACTGATCTATTTCTGTTCCAACATAGATTTTACTCACTCACTTCTCCCACCCCCACTATCATTCCTGTGCCCTGGTTGTAAATCCAAAACTGTATGTTATCCTAGAAGTCATTAAAGCAATTTTAAAGTAAATCTGATATTTGACAAGCAGTTGCACTGTGGCTCTCCCTCAAGACTGGAGTGACATGCTGAATTGCTTGGAGTGAGTTAAAATTCTGGACACAGCATTTTCAATAACGGGCAGCTTAGGCAGCATTTTCTTAGACACTCATATAAATAAGATTGAACCCTTTAAAGTGCTGGTGGTTATGGAAGACCAGCACAAGTCTCTGAAAATGCTGGCCATGTTTTTTAGTTGCAATAAATTTCCAGCGCTGTAGAAAGTCATGCTGCATATTTTAACATTAAGATTTTTAAAGGCTGTTTTAAAATTATGTTCCATTTCAGAAAAGTTTAATAAGAATCTTTAAATTCAGAACTTTAATCCTCCACCATTGTGTGATAAAATCTAACGGGTTTGAGTGTCAGAGAGGGAAGAAAACTGCAACAAGATCTTACATTTTTACAGAGAGATAAACATGTTTTTATTGTTTAAAATATTTAAGATTAGGTTTCTGCTTGTCTTGATTTTACTGCCTAAAGAGAGAGGAATCTAACTCTTATTTCTTTACCCCATTTTACATTTAAGATCTGAGACTTTAAAAAAAAAACCTCTTAATTTTTCCTCTTTTTATAGGCCATTTATCTACTGTTTCATAGAAAATAATTATCCCTAACATTTTCATGATCATCTCTTACACTACATATCACCACTTAAGGCAATTCTTCTTGTTACCCTTCCCTATGGATATGTAGGAATCTCAGACTGAAGTGATGATTGCTGTTAATTGGACTAAATCAATAACTATATAGCGAAGGAATTTCCAAGGAAGTTGTCTTTCAAACTCTTATAGCCCAGGAGGAATCCTCCAGCTGTCACTTTTCAATCCAGCAATTCCTCACTCTCCTTCACAACTGTTAGAAAACTTATTTGAAGATTCAAATGTTAGCAACCAATAGTCTATGAGATCAAGATAGACTGGATACAATTCTGAAAAATCAGTAGGACTTCACAATGCTTCTATGCAAATTGGTTGTTTTATTTTGTGGTTTTTTATTGGTGTGAATTCTGTAACCCTAAACTTCCTGTCTATAATTAGATTTTATAAGACAAAACAATGTAACATCTGATATTTGAATAACATTGTTACAAGTAGAAAATTGAATATTTCATAGTAATTTCTGGAATTAAAATAAGACTTTGTGCTTTTCTAGTAGTGTGAGACAATGTAAATTGGTCAGTGATTAAATTAATAAACTGAGGACTGTGGAGGAGGTGAGTGTGTTTCTTGTATTTTCCTCATAATAATTCTTTGATCTCCTTGTACTATATATATACCATTATTCAAAAGCATCAGAATTGAATGTGTAGCCAAAATATAGCTTGCTTGTATTAGCAAATGAAATGTCAGTGAAATGGAAAGCTAGATCACAGGAACAGGATGCAAAGGCGCTTCACAGTGTTCAGTAACAATAAAGCAGCTTTGAAAAGTTGCCAGAAGAACTTACAAACTGTGGCATAAATACCTCCATCCTTACTGCAAGGCTAACACAGAAATGGCAGAAATACAATATAGGTGTCAGTGAATAAATTGTCCTTTTCTGATAGAATTTTTCTAAAGCTTTGATAGAGCACTTCAGAAGATAACAACTTATGACGAAACTATGAAATGCTAACAGAGTATGTACATATAATACCAGAGGAAATATTCATAATTTTCCACATATCACTTGCTGTGTTCATTCATTTGTACTAATAGTGTAATTTTGGAGATGGAAAAACATTGGGTTTTTGGTTGGTTGGTTGGTTGGTTGGTTGAGGGAAGGGGGTTGAGAACTAATTGTGGACTGTTATTAAAAATGTAATTTTTCCTCTTATACCTGTGTCATAGTTTTAAACCCAGATGGAGATGAAAAACCTAGCAACCACTCATTAACCCCCCTCTCTTTCCCCCTCACCCTGGGGGACTGGGGAGGAGAGTTGAAGTACCAGGACATTTTAAGAAACATAGTGATGACTGATGCCATATTCTTCTTGATGGTAAGTTGCTACTATTTTTCTCTAAAAACGAAAATAAAAAAAACCCAAACAAACATAACTATAAAATGCCTCTTAATTAAATATATCTTGCTTTCCTCATATTTTTCATCCTGAATGAAAGGACTCAGAGGACCCCTGACAGTTCATGTTGCTTCAGTGTGGGGGAGCTCTTTAGCTGTATTATGATCTCCTGCAACTACCTTTTTCCAAAAAGTGTCTGTTATACATGGGATTATTCCCAAATAGCATTGCCATAAACCAATCAGCATCACATGGCTTTGGAGTAGATCCCTGTTCCTTTCACTAACCATTAGAGGCACAGCATAATGCATATTCATAATTTCTATTTAGGGAAGAATATCTGACCCGTTAGCATAACATGGAAAACAATCATTATGCACATAAAATAGAAATTGTTAAGAAAACTCCCCCTATCACCCTACAATAGTAACATTTTACTACTAGATGTCTTCTACACAGCAATGTAGCATGCTCCAATCTTGAGAAGACAGAGATTTTCTAAATGTTATGTGCCAAATAATTGTTTTTACTCTGGAATTTGCTGCACTGTATATTCATTAGGTGTTCCAGAAAATCCATGAAACTTAGAATGTCTTATCAGCCTTGTAAATCAGATTTTAAAGTGGTAAAATAAAGTCCTTTTTAGTATGGAAATTGAGGAAGGGACTTGGCATCTTGGTGCAGGCAAAAGTGATTAGTGGTAGACTTCCATCAAAAGAAAAAATGTTTTTGTTTTTTGGTTGGTTGGTTGGTTTTTTTAATAGTGGGCTGTAGAGAAAACTATTTTTCCTTTGAAAGTGGATGGGAAGGAAGGTTTTAAAATAGGAGGATTCTAAGGTTATGTCTACAGAGAAGTAGGAGAGATACATATTTCCCTATGAATATCAGCTTTCCAAGGAAAACTTCATCAGTTCTTGGTGTTGAGGAGATGGCACTAGGATTCTCCACTTTATGTCTCCTTTTTAAATCCTTTGCTGTATAAGCTTTCCTCATATAATTTATTGGTACTTTATAATAGTTTTCAATTTGCTGGTGTCTATGCTAGAAACTTCTACTCTTTTTAGAATGCATTTAATGGCCAGTATTTTTCTGTGGTGTTTCTTCAGATGTAGACACCATCTCTGTAAACTTTGTTATCAATTACTTTATCATGGAAACTCTGGTTGCAGAATAGAAAAAGAAATAGTATAATTTAAAAGGATAAGATAAAGAGAGGCTTTATACAGGAATAAGGTAGCCATGTAGGGTGAGTCACGTCAGGAGTGAAGAAGCAGAATAGAGGTGGAAATGGGTTGGGAAATGAAACACATCATGGGTTACATGACCAAGGAGGGGACAGTGTGGGCAGCAACATGGTGAAAACATGACAGTGTGCACCTTTTTGAAACTTTCCTGAAGTATAACCCCTAAAAACTGGAAGGGACAAAAAAATTTCTTCATGAATGTTTGAAATTTTGAGAGATATACAAAAATCCATTCACTTTGGCTTCAATCCAGAGCTTATTTTTTTTCAAATCTTGAGATGGATGCATTACCATTCTTAGATGCAAACTGATGAATGCCACAGCATAATTCAGTAATAAATTCTAATTTTGGGGGCATCTATGCCTGAGAGCGCTTGACAATAATAAGTTGTAAATGAAAATACAATGAAACGAACTCAGAAAATATTCCTTCTTACCTCAATCTTCTTAAGCCTTTGAGACAAAATTTAAATCAGTGTAATAGAAGACAGAAATATTGCAGAGTTTGATTGGATTATTCCCAGTGGTTTTAATAAGAAGACTACATTCTGCCGGTATCACAGCATGTGGGTGTTGGAGTTTTTTTAATTAAAAATAAATTATTCAAAAGAAAAAATTATTTCACTAAATAAGACATAAGAACCTAGATTTTACTCTGCCTAATCTCTGAAATCCATAGTATGTTTTAGTCATAGTACAACATTAATAAACGTTTATTTTACAACCAAAAAAAAAATTACAAATAGAAGGAAGCTTCAAAGAACATATAATTGAAAATTTCAAAACCAAGAAATGCTTAATGTCAATACAAATAATGTTTGTATCATTACCCTCATGGAAAGCACCAGCATAGTGATGATTTTCATGTCTTTTCAGATGGAAATCAAAATCATTGATTTAGAGCCCCAGTTCACTACAACAATTACAACTGAAACACATTTATATGTCACAGAAGGTGTGGTACTAATCACAGACATTGAATAAAGTGGTCGATCCTCAGATCTGTTCTCCGTTTCAATGCTGAACATCTTTCAAGTAAAACCATGTCTCTCTAAATTTTAATTGTAATATTTTTATCACTTTCCTCAAACTATACACTTGTATAGCTGGTATTTGTTTTTCTTTGGAGGGCTAGTGGACTTGACATCTAAAAAAGCTGTATTTCAGGTTTCTTTGAAAAGAAGGATCAAAGGAAGCAGGTTTCCTAAGGTAAATTAATATTAACTTGGTCAGAAGTTATAGGCTTCCCCAAAAAAATAGAAGATTCTATCAAGCATGCATTTGCCAACCCTTTGATAAGTTTCTGTAGAAAATGACTTTGCCTTAATTTCCACTGGGTTTCTCAAATTCAGGATTGCATCTATATCCGTCGGTCATATTTTGACAAGTGATTCTCCCCATACTATAAATTTATCTCAGATTAACAACTCCAGATATCTGCAACAAAGACATGAACAATTAGTAAGATGAATGCTCTCCTCATAACCATACTACGGCAAAATATGCCTGCACTGCATCTGCCTTATTCCTGTGTCTTTTTGTTCATGGCAAGTCTCAAGGCAAAATTTGGGGATTTTTTAAATGACTGAAATAGCCTAAAGCTGAACTCCTCTATAAGCCAGTATAACAATCAATTACTGCAAACAACTCTTGGATGAATGAAGCATTCATTTTACTTGTGGATTTTCTTATCTTCCTATAGGAGCAAATGCACATCATCATTAATTCTTCTTTTGTTTCATCACTCTTTAATATTGTCTGAATATGCTTGCTTATTAAAAAACCCCCAAAAAATCACAAAAACAAGACCCACAAACCCAAAGCAAATGCAGACAGTTAGTAATTTTATCACTTTTCTACATTATCTCATGAATATACAGTATAGTAGAAACCACGTCCATGGTCTAAACTGATTCTTTTAATGTGCCATTAAACAATTAGGTTCTTTTAAATTCCATGCCTCATTCTTACTTTGTTCCAACAATATCCTTCTGGCTTTCTACTGATTTAATAGACGAAGCCAAGAGCATGATTTTAAACCTCTAAATCACCTAGTGGAAATCTCACATGTTGAATCGGATATCTAAAGCTACTACATTTTAAACTTTTAAAGTCATCTTAGAGAAACTGAATCCTCCAAATGTGGTTCAGCTGACTTTAAAAGAGATGCTTTTAACAGTTGACACATCAATCAACCTTTTAGGTGCCTATTGATTATTTAAGGAAAATAAAATCACAAGTTCAATCTTAAATTTGAGATTGAATTCTATAACCCTTGCATACTGAAAGGGGTTTTGATCCTTTAATGTTTTCCCACCCCTATTCCCTCACCTTGATGGAAGGGAGAAGTGGCAGAAGAGAGGATGAGCCGTTTTGGGAAAAAAGAGATGGTTGACTTCATAGAGAAATAGTTCTAAAAAGGCAAGATTTTCAGCTTGATGTAACAAAGGTTCAGAAGTTAAAGTGAGTAGCACTGACCTAGACATTGCAGAGAAAAGGGATAATTTAAAAATAACTACTTGTGTCTTAACTGAACAAGGAACAAAGAAGAAAAAAACAAAAGTGATTCAAGACAGTACTTGGTGTTACAATCCAATATTATTTTTTATGACCTGTATTTCATTCTCAGAAATGAACACAAACCAAAATGCAAACACAATTTGTCAAATCGTTTTCTTCCTTTATGTGTGAGCATATAAATAGTGCATTATTTTGTAGGTTGCTAATGGAATTTCCCTGTAATGTCTGCACCGAATTAGAAGAGTTAGTTTTCGTAATTATAGATATGCCAATCTACAACCACAATTTTATGAGTCATTAAAATATTGTAGGATCTTCCATAATTCCTTCTCCTTTTTCTAATCAGGCTACAGCATACTAGGTTAATAAAACAGGCTGATCTCTTGTTCTAAAAATTCATTACAAGCTGAACTTTTGTGGTTAAAAAAGATTGGTCTTCAGAATTAATGTGCTGAAAAGCATCAACTTAAGATGTAAAATAAAAAGAAAGATATTATTCTCCTACTGATGGAGATATTGTCTTCTCCCATTTTGAAGGAGTACCCAGACTTTGAAATTACTCAGTTACCAGATTTACACACACACACAAATATATATATATGTGTGTGTGTCTGTATATAAGATAAAACCAAGCCACTAGATTGTAAAAAAATTATAAAATACGTGATTTTACTGAGTATTAAAAGGTTATCTGACATGGCTGTTTTACTCTTGAAAATACAAGAGTTTGCACAGATAACTCTCTGTCATTCTATGTATGTCTATTTATATATCCACTTTCATGCATAAATTCAGTAGGCTATGCATCTGCTTCTGCAGTTTCAGTTTTTCTTTTCTTTTTTTTAAATTTTTTTTATACAGAAATCCCTTGTGTCCCATAATTAGGTTTATTTTCAAACCTTGGAATAAGCCTATGTTCAGTAAGTGCCACTTGGATTCAATTCCAGATTTAGACACTTTAAGTTCAGAATGAGCAGTATAGGCAACTAGCTGTGGGTTAGGTTTCCAATTACCCACTATATGGAGTGGAAATAAGGGGTCATTTCGATGGGTAAAGAAGCTTCTAAGGGATTTTAAGGCTTAGTCTTCTTATTCCAGTTGAGTGACTATCTATGTAACTATTTTCTCCTTCTCTAAGCAGAAGCATATGAGCAGACTCCTAACTGCTGTATTTTATCATTACTTTCAATCTGTTTCTCTTGTGTCTCTGTTGTGGTGCCTAGAAATATTACTATCCCTCATAAAATGTAAAAAGAACAGAAAATCATCTTCTTCATTTTTGTGAAATGTTTGCCTTTTCTTAAACGCATGTTCCCAGAGCTGCCACCATGGTGGCTGCTGGGCTCAGCCATGCCCTGTGGTGGCTCTGTCGGAGCCAGCTGGAAATGTCTGTGTTTGGAGCAGGGCAGCCCCAGTAGCTCCTAACAGAGGCCACCCCTGCAGCTCTCCCCACGTACCAAAACCCTTACACCTGCCCCCAATACAGCATCACAAAGGAATTTGAACCTGCTGTCCATTAAGTAACACCTGAGTAGAAACATGTTCTAATTAGAAAACACAAATAACAGTCCTGTCACTTTCAGAGAAGAAAAACAGTTCCTTCACTTGTATTCCAGCTGAGCGCATTTGGAGTTACGTGAGTCCACTTACAGAAAAAGCTACAATTCACATTTACAAATTACATGATCACTGGTCTACATTAAGGCAGGGTCATAAGGTGACTTTTTGCAAGTTCTGCCTAAACTGAGGATTTTTTCTGACCACAAAAAGTGGGACAAATCTTACAACAGGATTATGCTTAAACACTTTGGGTGTTCTTTAGTCTAAACTGTATTTAAGTATTTAAAAGAAAGAACAATACACATGGCTGTTTCCCGGCTATCTTTTAATATTTTTTTTTTTCTTGAGGAAGGAAATTAATGAGATTTTAAAATGGTGAAAACTCCTTCAGGATACAGGACCTAATTCTAGTCCTGCTACTTGGTAGATGGTCTCAGTACGCCTAGGATAGGCACTTTCTCCCTTCTCTCTGTGTCTTCTTTGCTTGGGGTTTTTTTTTTGGGGTGTTTTTTGGTTTGGTTTGGGTTTTGTTTTTTTTTTTTGGTGGAAAATATTCACTTCAACTTTTGCCCTTTCTGACTGAATAAAGTTATGTTCTTACTGGTGGCAGTGTGTTCTTTCCAAAATTTAAGACTATCTGTGTAGTTTTTTGCATTAATATAACCCTGATGATTTGAAAGTACAGCAAGTGAATTTGTGGATTTTTCATTTTTTTTCTTACTCTTTTGCTATGGGTATTTTTACATAACAATCAAAGTTTGGGTTGACCTTTTAGTATGTTTGATTTAAATTTCTGTAACCTACCTGCTCTGTTGTGGCCTGTTAAAGAAAGCAAGGTCATATTGTGCTCCTATTCAGGCTCAGAAGTGTTGGAGTCTGTGTTATTCCTCAGCTTCTGTGGAAATGGATGTCCATGAGGCACTGATAACGGTTACCTGTCTTGCTTGACTTCAGCTTCCTATCTGACATCAGCGTGACCACAATGCTCTCTGCTCAATAACACTGAATGTGCATTTTGAACACTTGGACATTGTGACCTGACTGTTGCAGGCAAAGAACAAATGCCCATTATATTCATGGTTGTTGGCTTATGTGCAGAGCATAACAAATGAATTAAATTTTACAGGAGGCTGAGGCCATAAAGAGGTGATTATGACTAATGGTAGTCATCATGCATTGGGATGCATCTGAATCTGTTTATCCAGTCAGAATATATAAAATATTTATCTGGCTGCTGCTCTGTTACCTCAGTTTATGTACTAGTATGGAATTCAGAAATATACTAAAATTGCAGATAAAATTTATTGTATGAGGCTTTCTACTAAAGGAAATTGTAGCAGAACTGTAAGTTATTTTTACTGTTGCCTACTGCAATTCATATTTGCTTGAATTACATATGGAGGCCTACAAAGTTACTTTTCATTTTTTCAAATACCATAATGATGCAACTACTTCGACATTTTATATCCTAAAAAAAAATTAAAAACTTGCTTTTTATAAAGAAAACCCCAGATTTTTAATGAGTCACAGAAGGAAGGCCCTGTTACAGAAATGTCTCCTATGTCTTCAGTTGTGATCAATCCAGGACAATGGAGACTGGAATATTATTCTGGTATGTCCTCTTGTATGTCAGGATAATGATTTCTTATGATCAGCCATGTCACATGCTGCTGATATGCAAGAAGAGAACCTTACATATTTCTTGTCTTTAATCATTCATCACTGCTGCTCAATTTATTTCTGTATCATTCTGCTCTCAGATGAATCAAGACAGCTGAATATAAACAATCTGAACCTGTAGGAGTTCAGTGCTATATCTTGATGCATCCTTCATCACAACTCAGTTATTTCCAGAAAATTATTTTGTCTTGGAGAACCTAAGACAACATGGAAAAAAGGAGATGTAGATAAAAATCCTACTGATAAAATTTTTGTGTATAGTTTGTACAATAATAGATACAGGTAGATGCATGTACCGGTGTCGCTCTTGAAGCAAATCGAATGAGAAAATAAAAAATAATAATTAAAAAAAATTAAAAGTAGGAAGAACTGGTAAAAGCAGAAAAAATTCAGTAATTAAATGAAGTTGGAAAGTGCATTTAGACGCAAGCAGGATTTTTCACCAAATGTAGAGAGATACACAGTAGACATTTATATCTGAGGTAGTGTAAGTTTTAGCTGGGACAGAGTTAATTTCTGGTTTGGACACCAGAGCCAGCGGAGAAGTGGGGGTAGGAGATGATCCAGATACTGGAGTTGAGGTTCTCTTGCAGACCATGGTGAGGACCATAGTCAAATATGGTCTGCCCCTGCAGCCCATGGAGGGCAAGATGATGAAGAGATCCACCTGCAGTCCATGGAGGAGACCCACCCCAGAGCAGGTGGGTGCCTGAAAGAAGGCTTTGAACCCATGAGAAGCCTGTACTGGAGCAGGCTTCTGGCAGGAACTTGCAGACCTGTGGAGACAGGAGACCATGCTAGAGCACATTCCCTGGTAGGGCTTGGGACCATGTTGGGGACCCATGTTGGAGCAGGCTGTGCCAGAAGGACGGCACCCTGTAGAAGAGTGACCCAAGTGGGAGCAGTTCTTAGAGGACTTGGAGGAGGTAGAGCCTGGGACGGAGGAAGGAGTGTGGGAAAGGTGTTTTTAAGATTTATTTTATTTCTCATTATTGTGCTCCAATTTTGTTATCAATAAATTTAATTAAGATCCCCCAAGAAGAGTCTGCTTTGCCTGTGATGGTATTCAGTGAGTGATCTCTACCAGTCCTTATCTCAACTCATGAGCTTTTCATTATATTTTCTCTCCCCTCTCCAGCTGCAGAGGGAAGTGATAGAGTGGCTTTGGTGCATACCTGACATCCATCCAGCGTCAGCCCAACACAACTGACTCTGAAAAAGTTCAGATGTGGGCTTCTTCAGATGTGGGCAATAAATCTTTGTGAAATGAGCTCTAACCAGAAGTCCTGAAAATGAGCACATTCAGGAGAGTAAAACAAACATTATGAATTGAGCGTTATTAATTCTTTTGGGTTGGTTGTCTCAGTTTATCCCTAATCAACTATGATTTACTTAATCATACCCAAGCAACACATATAACCCTTGAAATATTGTCAATGCTGTCACGGTTAATATTTTCCTTATCTGTAAAGAAGATGAGCTTCTTTCTGAACCTTCTGTTTCTGTGTTGTTTCAGTTCAATGTCATCATAGTTTGCTCCACATTGCAACTATTGCTTTTAAAAAGAATTACTCTATTTGAGCTGCATGTGAACATTCCAAATACTCATGGTTTTGGTGTAACAGTGTGAAAATAAAAGTACCCACTGACAAAGTTATAAATAATTTCTACAGAACTATGGTGATTAAGTGCCTGACAAGCCACAAAGGGGACAATAAAAATATGTCAGGTCAGCTCAATATTTCTCAGTGGTTCATAGAGGTTAATGAGGAATGAACACAATGTTTTGTAATCAGCACACAAGTGATTAGTTCAGTGCCACTCACTCTCAGTAATGAAGAAGAGAGTAGTAACATTATATAGATGTTAAGAATACAAGGGGAGAACATGTCTTCTGAAGATAATTATGATTAAAAATTAGGTACTAAACCTTGGTCCTTCACTTATGAACCTTTCACTATGTTTTCTCTCCTCTGTCCACTTGTGGAGGGAAGTAACACAATGGCTTTGGTGGGTGCCTGATATCCAGCCCGGGTCAACACACTACACTATCTCTGTATAATTTTATGTTCTCTTTTAGGCAAAAAAAAAAAGATCTTTGATCTTGCCTTTTTATATATTGTTTTGCAAGACTGACATGTGCCAGTAATATCATTAATAAGAAAGGGTACCTAAACTGTCACTGAGATTCTGGCATACTGTCAGTAGTTCAGTAGGGTCAATGCAAAGGTTAGGCAGTAAAATAAACAGATACTCTTCAATTTTGAAACATTATTGTAGCTTCCTACAAAATTTTGAGAAACTGATCCCCTCAAATAAGCATACTCAGAGTCCTACATTTTAGTCTGAAGTTCCAGGGAACTTTTGAAGATAATTTGAATGAAATTATTCTCTTGTGACTGCAGTAAGATGAAGATGATATGACTCTGGAGATCCTTTACAACCTAGATTATTCAATGGTCATATGATGAATATCATCAGTAGCATATCATGAAGGAGAATCATGACAAATACTGGCAAAACACCTGTGCATTGCTCATGGTCTCATTCAGTGTATTTGGGCTCTTGAAAGAGTATGAAATTCTTCATAGTCTCCCCATTCAGGAAATACTACAAAAACAGAGAACTGATATTAAAATTTGAGCACACATTGTCTTTTCTCGATCTCAGCTTGACACCAGCTTTTTGCCCAGTACACATCAGTTGAACACCTACCTCTGTCATTCTGCCTTCACTTGATGCTGTGGTTGGAAGATTCACAAAAGAGAAATTCCAGCAGCACACTTCTAGACTGGTCATTCATACTATTCGCAGTAACTAGTAGTGCATTCTCATCAGAACTTCACCACATTGGTCCTTCAGAGAAATTGGTTCTGTCCTGAGGGAAACAAAAGTAAGGCGAAATTGGCAAGTCTTTCTTTCTATTGCTGTTTCCTCAAGGATCCTGTTCACCTGTTCACCCACTCACTGCGATCTTTAATATTAGATGATTTTGAACCACCTGAAATTTCCTCTGATCTCTTTCTTCTTTCCTTCAGTTCTAAACACTTTCCCATTACATATTTGTCTCAGTAAGTTCTAGGTGATTTTTGCTTTCTCAGTAAAAGATGTTTTGATTTTTTTATACAATTTCTGAGATATTTCTCATTTAAAAGCAGATATTTTACTGTTTTCCATTACCCTGTGACTTCTTAGTAGGTATGTTGTACGTGGTGATACAGAAAGGATCATGGACTGTAAGATTTCATGACACTTCAGCATGACTCAGAAAGACTGTCTTGAGCTGTGTCATGGTTTAACCACAGCCATCAACCAAGTCACACACAGCTGCTCACTCGCTACCCCACCAGCAGGATCAGTAGAGAATCAGAATAAAAGCTGGAGAACTCATGGGTTGAGATTGGCAGTTTAATAAAGAAAGCAAAAACCATGGCCACAAGCAAACAAGGAATTCATTTGCTACTTCCCATGGGCAGACAGGTGTTCAACCTTATCCAGGAGAGCAGGGCCTCACACATTAACAGTTACTTGGGAAGACAAATGCCGTCACTCCAAATGTCCCGCCTCTTCCTTCTTCTTCATTCCACACTTTATACAGTGAGCATATGGTATGGAATATCCCTTTGGTCAGTGGGAGCCAACTGTCCCAGCTATGTCTCCTCCCAAATTCCCACGCACCCCCAACTTCCCTGCCAGTGGTACAGTATGAGGAGCATAAAAGCCCATAAAACACCTTGGCTTTGTGTAAGAGCTGCTTAGCAATAACAAAAACATTTTTATGTTATCAACCCTGTGTTCAACACAAATCCAAAACACAGCCTCATACCAGCCACTATGAACAAAATTAACCCTACCCCAGACGAAACCAGCACTTCATGCTGTGAAGAAAAGGTGCTAATTTCTCTTGTCTGGGGTGGGAGGTGGGAGTTTTTTGCTTTGGAGCAGAATGTGTGAGCTGTTACAAACTAGAAAAGTGTGGTCTTCTCTTCATAGGGCACTGCAGCTGGAAGCTGACTCAAGTAACAAATGGATCATTTCTCATAGGAACTGTAAAGGAAAGGGAAAGAAGACAGAAGTGTTTGCTACATCTAGGGAGAATCTAAGTGGTTTTTTTCTGAAGAGTAGTAAAAACTTTGTGATCTTCAGGGCTAATTAACTGGAACTACTTCCTTAGTCATTATGAAGTTGTTTTAGGCCCCCAGAGAGGGGCCAGACAGAATTCAGCATCTTCTAAAGAATAGCAGAGCAAGCAAAGCTTGCCTCATTCTCTCTCCTGCTTTCTCCTTGGCATACTGCAGCCACTTTACTAATACACTTTCCCCCAGCTAAGTGCTTGGTCTTGTAAGAAAGCTGTCTTTTCCTGCTGAGACAGCGTTCTCAGTACATGCCACTATGCTAAAAAGGTCAAAAAAGACAGAGTAGCAGGGAACACACAGTCAGATTTACTATGTCTCTGCAAAGCCTGGTAGATAAGTTATGAAGAGGAAGGGGAGGAAACATAAGAGAGGTGAATCTTATTTTTTTTAATTCTAAGCCTATTTTGTAATGTATTTGTGGTTCAAGCTGATATAATTTTCTCAAGAAGCACAAGAAAAATTACTGAACTCTAATTTTATTTTATTACCATGACTCTTAGAATTGGTTGTGGTTATTCTATCCAGATCCTCTGAACTAGTCTAATTCAGGAATAAATGTATGAGACAAAGCTATAGTCTACAATGAAGAAAAGAAAATACTTCATTTTCATTAGAAAACATTTTAGTGTTGTTTCTGTTGTAAAGGAGACTCAATTAAGATCCATACTAATGCTCAGAGAATAGAGTTATTTTTCCCTCTATAAAGCTGGCATCCAGACTTTACAGATTCAGCACAGTGAAATGATGTGAGTCTGTGTCAAGAGCACTCTCTCTGGCCAAAAAAAGCAGATGACTGATGATTCAAAGTGTCAGTTTTTTCTTGTATAAAGCCAAGCTACAGTTAGTAGCTACAGATCATAGAATCATAGAATGATAGAATATCACGTTGGAAGCGACCTCAAGGATCCTCTAGTCCAACCTTTCCTGGCAAAAGCAAAATTTAGATAAATGGCGCAGCACCCTGTCCAACTGAGTCTTAAAAGTGTCCAATGCTGGGGAATTCACCACTTTCCTGGGGGCATTATTCCAATGGCATTATGAAAAATTTTCTGTACAGTCAGAATCACCCCACGAGTAACTTGTACTCATTAGCCCTCATCTTTTACATGGGACTCCTTGAAAACTTCTCTATAGCCACCCTTTAAATACTGGGATGGGGTGACAAGGTCTCCTCAAAGCCACCTTTTCTCAAGACTGAACAAATATTCCTTCAAAAATTTTCCAGATTAAATCTCAGATGATAAAACAGAAAATAAAGTTGCCGTGTGTTTAAAGTAATCATACCTTCACCGAATTCTCTTCTGTGCTTCTGAAAAAAAGCCCTGAGAACTCTCTGGATAAGGAAATTTCTAATTAACTAGAAACTTCTCAATCTGTCTTACATTTCCTGTGATTACATGACATTGGATACCAGAGTACAATTTTTTTCTTCAGGGTTATTGAGCTAACATATATCTTAATTAGCTCATTTCTTAGTTTATGTTTCAGTCTGCTTTTGGTTCATACAGGCTGTTTAATACACATACATTAAGATACCAATGATTTATGTTGGTTTGGGGAATTTTTTTTGTTGGCTGGGGGTTTTTTGTTTGCTTTTTTTTAATGAGATTTGCCCTACTAAAATCTATGCATGGAACCCAGAGCAACTTAACTAAGGGTGAATTTTTTAAGACTGTGCATCATCCGTCTGATTTTGGAGTACTCTTTCACAGGACAACTGTAAGCATCTTTTACTGTACAGAACAGATTATGAAAGTTCATTAGCATACTTTAGGGGGAAAACCCAACCAATCTCAAAATCTCAATTGAAGAAGTGTTCTTCATACTAAGTTCATTAATTTGGGTTAAATAATTTCACTAGTAAGGATGTACATTGAATCTAAATTAGAATACTTCTAATTTCAAGTCAGAGGAGGCTGTAACTTTTTTTTTCTTTTAAATTAAACTGGAAGTGTGTGGTTTTTTTCAAAGTTCCCTCTCTCCATTCATAAAGATCCACAATTTCAAAAGCCTGCTGACCTGTTCTAATCCCTTTTTCATACCTAAATGTTGTAAACTTTGAAAAGCCATCAATGGTCATCAATAAATTAATAGCCTTTTAAAGAAGAAAGAAACAAAATTATGATTCTGAACAAGTGGAATGAGTCTAGAAAAGTTTGTTGATACACATTCCTAGGAAAGAGCTAAAATAAAAGCACAGGGTGGCTTGTTGCAGTGACTGATTACAAGCGTTAGCAGATGCTGGAAACCTGTAGGAGGGCATTTCAAGTGGATCCCAGGTACAGTAAGGACAGGATAAAATCGTGTCAGAGATAGTATAAGATCATGTCTCCACATGGCCCCTGATCTAAGGTGAGAACTCTGGGAAGACTCCTGTGAAACGATTGGAGGGTCACCTCTCCTGGTGAAGAGGGTATTTGGAGAAATGTGTCGAATAAAAGTACTTGTGCCCTATGTTGTGTGGTCTAGACACTTTGTAATGGAAATTGTTGTATTTTGCATAGGCAATAAATATGTTTTCTGGCTAATATATATAGTAATTCCCAAATTAAAAAAAAAGTCTGAATAAATACTGAAATTCTATTCTATATAAATTAGAAGAGTTTCCATCAAACAAGCAAACAAAAAACATTTAGGAAAGATTCTTCAGGAGATATTATAATATGGAATATAGAAGGCCTGGAGTGAAATGCCTGATATAGCCAGTAAAACTGGAGTCTTGAAAAAGGACTTTTTAAATATTCCATGTAAGTGCTCTCCTCAGAGATGCATTTAAAGAATAGAGATATTGGGATTTAGTGGGTAACCTAGGTTGATAGGCCTGTTTTAACACCAAAAATCAATTCAAGTTTCCAGATTTTAGAGGCAAAATGATTAGGGGCTATATTAATCATTCCTGTCAGTATCTGTATGTCCACACATAGTCTCTGAACAAGAAATAACATGCATCCAGAAATGGTGTGATTTTGATCCATTGTTCCTCAAGAATCATTCTGTTTCTTAAATTGAAATGGACACATCACATGTTAAAAATTTAGCAGGAAAATTCTGTCTTTGTAAATCAAACTTGCAATTTCATTAAAAATGCCATTTGTTTTGGTTAGAGTTACTTCACAAAGATACAAATTTATAATTGTTTTATTTTCTTGTTGAGTTCTGAGTAAAGAATTGCCGTATTTTGCTAGAAATAAATATGAGCTGACAGTTCCAAAAATACCTTTCTTTTGCAAGAGTGCCAGAATTTTAAAAAATACTAATTGGTTTCTTAAGGCCCTCAGTGTTCTTCTAGTCTTACTGAAAATATATACTGATAATTTAAAGAGTTTCTTGGTTGAAGTATGTTTGTACAGGGATATGTATGTATATGAATATGTATGTAAAGAAACTGTACTTGCTGATTAAAAAAAAGAAATTAAAAAAATCAAACTTCTCTTACAAAAACTCTACTTTGAGAATAGATTTATTTCCATTATACATGTTGACAAGTAAAAGAAAAATATAGCAGGTGAAATTATAATTATTAATGAAGATGTAAGGAAAGAAAATGTAAAAATAATCTAGCCCATGAATGTGGAGGCCAGTGGGCCTGCTGGACAAGGAATGAAATGAGTTCTATGGTGGGTTAAGTCCTAGGTTCCTCTCCAGCTTCCCCCAGAAGCTCTGTTGACTGAAAGGCTTCCCCCAGAATGCTCTGTTCTGTTATGTTAATGTACCCCAGTTCTGCCTCCCTGGTTGGCTCCGCTGGCCACTACAGCCCTTGTTACCTGATACACCCTCAGAGTTTCTCCCATTGTGCTGCTCGGATTTGTCTGAGACCTGGCTCGAGTATGGACGCCATTAAAATCTCTCCTGTAGAAAACCACGCGAAGGCCTCTCCTGCTCATTCCTCGTTGGACTGTTTCACCAGCTATCCGGTGTGTGTGTCCGTGTGTGTGCAGTGTGCTGGCTGCACCGAGAGGCTTCCTTAGAGGCGCTTTTGGGAAGGTCGTGGTGTTTCACCATCCAGAACCACCACGACACATGAACACAGAGAAATTACTTGCTACTAGAAGAAAGATAATGTTGAAAAGTAATGACAGTATTTATTAATACCTTCCACTAGAGGATATGGGACACTAATGAGAGAAAGACAGATCCCACACTTCAGGCTTTATGAATGAAGTTGTTGCTGGTAGAACCGTTAGGTACACAAAAACTCTGATACAAGAAATAAAAGTTTTTAAAATAGAAGTTCTGCTTTCATCCATCTGGATGAGTAAAATTGATTAAATTTGAGCTGCTTGAGCATTGAAAAATTAGGGATTTATCTGTAGAAAATATTATCTGGAGTCCTTAATGACTGACTCGTTGGAGTAGAGAAGGCACCATAGGAAAGGAGAAGAAACTTCTAAATTTACAATGCAAGTAACCCCCACTCCTTCCACTACAGAAGTATTTTGACTTAAGAATAATAAGAGTATCCAAGTGAACTTTCTGCTTAATGGACATTTGTTAACGTCTAACTGCTTTAAACTGTAACACTTTAAAGGGCTTGGAAGGATTCCTGTTTCTTTCTTGCTTTACTGAAATCAAAAACACTTCCTATCCCTTTCACTGACATACAGATAGTTCTGACATTGACAGGAAACTGTGTGAATCACTTGGCCAAGTGCACTTTGAATTCTCAGGAAGTCTTCCAAAAACTCCCTTTAATGATCCATTGCTCAAAGTCCAGTTCAGCTGAGTGTCACACACATCTTGGGTGGATTGTAATTAGATCAGTGTTCTCAAGCTATAAAATATTTACCCTTAAAAGTTAAATGTGCTCATTTTTTTCCAGCCTAACTGCACTCAGGTGATCATTTTGTAGCCTTAAACCATGCCCAGGCAATACTAGTCTGCTAGGGATTTTTAGGAATTTTCTTTTGTATCTTCTCACTAAAATGAAGCCCAGTAAAGAATCAGAAAGCCCTTCACCACCAAACTCTATTTTACTTAGAGATAATTTATAGTGAGTTATAACTATGTACTTTGCTGTACTTGACTCTGTTATTGACAAAATATTTTATCAATGTGTGTCATAACTAAAATTAATGAGTAAGGCTTCACTATAGCAATTTGAATTAAGTAATTTCTGTCCAAAATCATCAAAAGATTGTATATCCTATAGAAATGCATTTTTAGAAAATGAAAAAAAACAAAAGGAAAAAAGTAACATTGCATTTACTATCTCTGAACCAGTTAGAAGATGATGTGTATATACAGCTAGATTTTCAAAGCAGTAAAAAGACTAGATAACCAACACTTTGATAAAAGAACATCTATGTGTGTGCAAGTGTGTGTGTGTCTGTATGCAAATTTACCAGAGAGCAAAGTGACAGAAGAAATCTGGCAAGAGATTCTCTTAAGATTTGTAAATTCTCTGTAAGATTCCATATCGAATTATTTCCTTGTTTTGCTTATTTGTGCTAATGAGCACCAATTCTGGCAACTTTCAATATGTGTTGCACTGAAATGAATTTTTCAGTCTTGCAAAATGGGATCAAGTAATGACAGAAGCCTATCAGGACTTGAGACCTCTAGAAGAGCTAGGATACTTAGTCTTCTACTGACTTTTTACTAAGTTTTGGCTTCCAAAACTTTCAGAGTTTGACCCGGAGAAGGATTCGAATGATGAATGATTTTAAGTCCCTAGACCTGTTCTGGTTTTGCTGAACACGATACAAAAGCTGCCATATACCTTCTCTTCCATTCATGTACTAGCTTTCCTACTGCTGCTAAATTTCTAAAGTGAGATTTTTTAACAATTTTACTCTGTGTATGTGCAGTACCTTGACCATCTATCTTCAGCATTTTCTGCTCTTTTAGCTTCACCTTCAGTTGAATGCCTTTACAACTATGCTTGGAAAGCTGTATGCTAGAAAGATACTAAATGGTAAAAATGCTTGTTAGAAACATGTCTTGATGATGTGGGTGCTCATTTACCTATCTTTTTTTCAGATCATGTCACAAAAATGTCACAAAAACATGAAAAAAAGTAAAAAGAATGTTTCAAACCAAGCAATATAACAAAATTTACTGCAATTTCTTAATTACAGTGAAATGCTGAAAACTATGTGTTGAAGTGCTAAAGACCATGAAATAAAGATTTGATATAAATATGAGCTTTCCTTTTCTTTTGAAGCACAAAATTTTACACAGGTTGCAGGGCTTTACCAATTGATTTTTGTAACTAGCTTTTCCGTTTTCTGGAGCAATTAGAATGACTTCTACAGAAAACATGCTGCTAAACTATCAAAAGAAAATGCTGTTAAATTGTCAACAGGAATGCTATTAGATAATGGTGTTTGCTCATTTCATCTTTATCTTGTACTGGCTTTCATGAGCTTAACTAAAGCACAAGGTATTAATGTTAATATGATACTTTGATACATATCAAATTAATTTCAATACCTAATAACTCATGATTGTTCTTTATTAGGTTCTTTATGTAGTGTGAGTTGCATTAACAATGAAAAGAATTTGCAATTAACATTTTATTCTGTTTGGAAGAATTTGCAAAATGTGCCTATTGAGCTAAATATTCTAGTACAGCAAAGACATAGAAATATAAGCTCCAATATGTTAATAAACACTGTCTACATTACAATTTCCAGATTTGCTCTCACCTCTCGCCACAAAGAACATTATTTGAAGTCCTGTGTCTGATCTGTGACTACACTCCTATGAAACATAATTTTCTTAGAAATATTACTGCAGGAGTACATAACATTTTGTGTGCCGTGAGCTCAAAACTAAATTCATATTTCACATTTATATACTATTTGAGGAACTTTTATATTTTTTTATTGTTTCTTTTGGTACATCAAGTTTCAGTTTAAAGGGCTAAAATATCCACTCATTTCTTATTTGAATGCTTTGAGTATTCTCCATTGCTCCTAAATAAAATTCTAAAAGATTGGCTTCTAAATGTTTTGAAAGGCACAATTAAAGCTAATATAACATGCTATAATTTTATTCATTGTGTCAAGAATCATTATAATGCTGTAAAAGCACCTTGGAAGAGTCTTGTACTGTAAACCCTTTGGTACAAAACCAAATGCCTTGGTCACTTTGTCTCACAACACCAGTTCCAGACCACCCATGTGGCAGGACCAACATGGGATCTAAGGACTAGAGATATTTGTCTTTTTCCCTTGCTCCTTCTAGATAAAGAACAGCTGTCATATGCTACTCCATACTCTATACAGAGCACTGCTGTGGGAGTTAGGAGATTGTGGAGGTGTGTGTTGTGGCTTGTTAGGCAGCACCTTTTGAGTATTGTGTTGTGGCTTCTAAGCCAGCACATTTGAGGAGTTTGTGGTGGGAGCTGAGAACTTACTGAAGTGTACTGAAGTGAAGCATAACAGTTCTTGACACGTGGTCTGGTGTATTTTTTCAGCTTGATGAGAATTTATAGTGAACATCCATACCCCTTACCCACCAGTCATTACACTCGGTCTGTGCCACAAGGCTGGAGAATCATCACATCCTTCTTTTGTGTAGTGGCATGACTACTTCTCATCAGATTTATATTTCTTACAGTCCTTCAAAACAGAATTGGAAAAACATATTTGTCAATCTGGTAAAAAATATAATAAAGATTAAAAGGTAAAAAAGATACTAAACAAAGAATTCAAATTCGGACATTTTTTTCTATTTGAATACCTTTGGTGTAATGCAAGAGAGCTCTTTATTTCTCCTTGTTTCTGTCATCATGATCCTGACAAATAGAATTTGGGGCAGATATGTCCACATCTATTATTGTCTGAGAAGAGTCGTATTTAGTTTTACTTGCTCTCAAAGAACAAGTTCTATGTTTTAACCCCAGTTATAAAGTATTAGAAAATACTAAGCTGTGTTTATATAGAATGTAAAGGCCACATTTTGAAAAACCTAATTTAGGAATTTCAATTGCCCTTCAAGTAGCCTAGGACTTAGCCAAGCGCCAAGAGAATGAAAACTGATCCTTCTTACAGAAAGAAGTCAGTAATTGCATATCCATGATAGAATCTATATAATACCTAAAGATAGGATTTGGTATAAAAGAAGTCAGGTTTACAAATTCCAGTAGCATTACGTGAAAGTAACTCTGTGAGGCTGCATAGGACATGAATCTAAATTTATTAAACTATGAAGGTATCTCACATTTTTAACTAATCTAGGCAAGGTGAGAACAATTTTTGGAGCTTATGTAAGCACCAGATGAATATTAATGTGTTTTCAATCATATTTTGAAATTTTCCAACTGGGAAATTTCCTGTTGGAATGTTTCAAATGCTTACAAGAAAATATTGGTCATTTAATTCTGGATATATTTGCAGGTGCAGGTAGTAAAAAATCTGTTTTCTTTAAGCCAAATTTGATGTTTGACCCTTCTTTTGTCTGATATGAGCAGGATAGAAAGACAAAAAACTTTTCAGTTTGCTTTTTTTTGTTGTGTTTTTAGGTGAGAAATGAAGTTTTTACCATTTCTGTTTTTGCATAGAAACCTGACACTACTTTAGTATGGGTGACGATGTTTGCATAAAGTGGGACAATTTGACTAGTACACAAAATTAGGACATTAACTGTGAATATAAAGCAATTATCTTGAAATTCTTTGGAAAAATGCAGAACAGTACTTTTCATCTCAGGCTGCTCTGATGATTGGGAAAATACTCCCTTTTATCCCCTGTATTTTAACTGATAGAGCAATTGCTCTTCTCTGAAATGAAACATTCTATGTCCAAGTGTTCCTTGGCAAAATAATTTGTCTCCACAAAATATTCTATTCTGGAAAAAAATAATAAATGAATTGATCAAATGCATTTAAGCAATGTCAAAATAATTAACTACTTCTTCAGTTCTATTGCATTTTTTAAAATTCCATATAGGTTTGAATGCTCAATATTTTTGAAGTATTTTTTCATACATATTGAGCATAAGCAGTCACTTTGTCACTTATGTTAGTTTGGGTATTGATTAAGTAAATATTTCAACTGACTAATGGTAACGTAAAATTTGTATATTATCATAGGGGGTTTTCTAAGTATATCAACTTCCTTTTGCCCTCAAAATTGCCACCGCTTTATTGTGCTATGAAAAAATTTAATGAAACAAGTATGAGACAATGAAAGTACAGCATCTTTTACTAATACTGCTCTTGGTACAAAACTACAAAAAAAAGTCACATCATCGTTTGTGACAAGTTGTAGAATCACAGAATGGTTGAGGCTGAAAGGAACTTCTGGAGGTCATCTGGTCCAACACCCTGTTCAAGCAACCCTAGAGCTTGTTGCCCCAGACTGGTTTCAAAAAAAACAAAAGGAATAAACATCCACAAAACACCACAGAATACACTTCCTTCTTTCTCTGTGCTAAATGCTATTTGTTTGTGCCTTTTTTTTTCGTTTGATGATTTTATATCTTTTGGCACAAGATGAAGTCATCACGAAACTAGAAACAAGAGTTCTGCTATGTATTTCAAAGAAAAAGGAAGGATAATTTTTTTTTGCCTTTTTCAACTCTTAAATAATTTAAGTTTTCAATATATAGGTGAACTTCATATGTTTTTACCTCCTCTGAATTTGTTCCAGATTTGTAGTTCTCCAGACACAAAGACTTTGCTTATTGACATCAGCTGATACAGCAAAAATGTATATTTTACTCATTTAACTTCCTCAAGAGTAAACTCATAAATGTCTTTGGGACCAACAGAACCATTTGAAAAATAAGAAAAATTTAGCTTATTTTAATAGTTGAACGTTGGAGAAGTGGATGTCAAGGGCTTGATTTATGCCATGTAACGGAAGACAATCATTTGAGATGCCTAAATTGATAGTGAGAGAAATTTATAGAAAGTTCTTAGGCTGCTTCTGGAGTCAACGCAGGCAGTGAATTATCTTAAGAAAGCAATCAAGTTCTTGGGCTAATTGTTTATTTTCTTTTTTTTTTTTTTTTTAATTGACTGAACAGTAAAGGGGCCCTGGGGCTCATTAACCTTATTTAGGTTAGCCTAATCTATCAAGAAAATTAGCTTTATGAACAAGGTGGGTTCTATACCTCAGTTATACATACACAGGCATATTGAATCAGTTTGGCTACATGAATACTGTGTCTATAATAGAAAATTAAATAGGGCCAAGGCCCATTCACTGGACCTTGTAAAATGGCATAGCACTGTTTATATCCACTTTAATAAACTTTCATCTCCTCATAAAAAAAAGACTCGTCTATGCCATCTATTCCGGTGACCTCTAACTTTCAATATCTGAGAAAAAACGACCAGGAATAACCAAGGAACATGTGATCCCTGGAGAGAACGAATCTGTATTTCTGGCCAATGTTAGTACATTCTGCAGCCTGGACACTCATACCCGAGGAGTAGCTCACTCATCAACACTATATTCATAGCTTCCAGGTCAGATTCCCTAAATACTAATGTGGGACTGCATAGGATGCAAATTTTCTTAATGAAAGTCTGTGATTTCCAGGCCTGAAACCTTTTTTCAATATATTTATTTGCAAAATCATGTTTTGTTCATCCTCTCAAAACATAGAAGTAGTTGATATAGGGTGAACAGTGGAGCCCTGAGATAAAGATATACAAACTGAAGTCAATGTCTCTTTATTTTGCCTTTATCCACCATCATAGTGTGAACATTTAGAAATGTCCTTCTAAAAGGAATCAGTAACAGTTCTCATTTTGATGGATATTAATTAAGATGCTCCCCTTGTAGCTTTTTTATTATAATGTAACAATTTAATAGGCAGGAAAAATTTGAATAGACAAATAATTTTACACGGATAATTTCAGATACATGTGCAGGGATATCTTTGATACCCTTGAGGATTTTGTTTTGCAATTACGTGCAAGTCCTAATTACACGTTTTGTAAGTGAGAATTTTTCTAGTTACTTCCCTCTGAACTGCAATTTTTGTGAAAATTTGTTGTCCTTTCAGCTATAACTCACTGTGTTTTGGAGTGGATTCCTGCATATTAATGAATTTAAATATACCAATCTGAATAAAATTGTTTTCATTATATTATAATAGAAAAAAAATCCCTACTGTCATAACTCAAAAGCACAAAAGAAAAAAAATTATAGGTTGAACAAGGACATAGAGTTTCGAAATCATTTCTATTTCCATTCAATTGTACCAGTAACTGCTATCTACTTTTAAGGAATACTGCTGAGTTCTGATATTTCAATTAGCTTCCTTTCTGTTAGTAATATACTAAGCTTAATTTTTTTTTCACCTCTGTGCATTTAAGAGTATAGAATTGCAGATCTAATCCCTTCCCCACCCCGAAACACAAAAGTTTATTTATTCTTTGTACCACTTATCCCTGTAGTTTAGCCAGTAAGTGACTGCAAAAAGTAAAATTCAATTGAAAATCCTGAGACCTGTCCTGAAAGCTTTTTGTCATATATAACTCTGTACTTCCCTCTTCTTCTTTCTCCCTCCGGCCCCTCTTCTGTGTTCCTCAGCATGTTGGTTTTCTACCACTTAATCTAATTCTGCTTTCCTGATTTTGAATAACACACAAGCCACTGCCCTTCAAACTCTTATGAGGACAAATTCAAAAGTTTCTAAATCTCTCATTAAATGGTTTTTCATAATATTTTCACTAATTTTTGCTTCTAGTTAAAAGAAAAGACCAAAATTACAAAAACCTTGTAGACCAGAATTCACTTTCTTAAGGAATTAAGTTAATTATCTTACACTCTGATAACAGTAGACAGGAATTAGACACCTAGGAGCTTGGAGTCCTTGGTGTGATCCCCAGTAAACTCACATTTTTACTACTGATTACAATTATCCTAGTTAATGAACTATAAATTTAGACAATAAATTGCAATGTTATAGAAGAAGTTTTCATTACCTCAGTGTACAAATATTGCCTCCCTTGAGATTTCTGGCAATCAATTTTAATTTCTCTTCAAAACACAATTTTAGGGAACATTTTATTCCTCATTTTATGGACAGTGAATATTTAGATGAAGAAAGGAGCAGGAAAGGGGAGACTATTCTTTTTGTGTATTAAAATTAATTGCTGCTAGTAGATAAATCGTTATGAAGGTTAAAAAAAAAAATATTTGTTGAATTGCAGTATTATTCTTATCTTTGCCATTATTTCAGTGGATTAGTACACTTCAAAACAGACATTACAAGATGAAAACAAGAGATAAGATGCTTAAGTCCTCCCAGTCCATGGGTGAAATGCTTCCTCAAATTACACAATCTGTGTGGTCAGAAAAGTTTACGGAATCTTGCCTCTTCGGAGTAGCTTATTAGTTTTAAGTAATCTTAGTGGTTTTTTTATAGTATTTGAAAGAGAAAATATTGTCTTTCTCTAAGTATGTATAAGTATTTGTATGTCTGTATCCATGATGACTTTGATAATTGATTGTAAAAATTAATTAAAAATTTTCGTTACCTGACTCATCAAGAATACAGAGTCCTGCTCTTCTAGAGTTAATAATAAAATAAAATAAGAAATATTACATGTCCTGAGGAGAAACACATGTAGAAAAAATTGAATAATCCACCGAATTTGCAGAATGCTTCTTAAGATGTGTAGGATAATGATATTTTTTCAAGATTCCAAGTAATTAAAAACACCGCACTCAAACCACCTGCAAAAAAATACAACCCCAAAAGAAACCGACAACCCGAACAAAAACAAAACCAAAAAATAATTCAAAGAAATTTCCATGGGCTTGGTAGCAGTCATGGAGGACAAATCTATTTATGTGAAGATGATGTATGAATTAACAAAGACAGCCTTTCTAACATGTACTACAAAAACAGAATTTATCTGCCAAACACCTGGAATAAACACATCTGTACGTAACATGTACAGAAGAATTCCTTTACCCCAAATGAAGAGATGAATTTACTTTAGGGCTGTATGTATTAGTAATTTAAACTGTCACGGAATTTGAAGGGTCTTTGCCATGTATTTGTTACACACATTGGGAACCCAAACAGTTCTCATGGAACTTCAGAATATCCATAAAACTTGCCCCAAAAGCAGACGAAAGAAGGCCACAAAGCTTTGGAGGAAAAGGGAGTTTATGGGCTGTTTTAAATGACCACTGGAATAATTCCTCATGAGAAACAGCAGATATTCTGTGATCAGACTTCGTCCACCAACACACAACAGACTGTAGGTACTGTAGTCATCTGCTCCAAATGTGTCTGTCATGTTTTAACTCCAGAGAATCAAATACCTCAAATGAAACATTTATTTCCTTTAAGTTAAAAAAAAAAAGTTACATTTATTGTGTTTATATGTTTTTCTGTGTCTTTCAGTTTTGCTTCTGAGCTTGCAGAGTGCACTAGGTAAGGATTTGTTTGCCATTATCGTCACCTGTAAATAAATGACACCCTAAATCCTACTTGAGCTGTAATTTCTTTGATGGATATAAATGCTCTGAGGTAGAGTAGAACAGAGTATGATCCTGAGTACGTTACAGTTTCTTGTCCAGTGATTTATAACAGCCATACAAAATGAAGTTTATACCCTATAAATTCCAACACATGTTTATCTTCTGAAACCCATCTAGTTTCTATGACATGCCAAAACAATTTATCACTTCTACTGTGTTATATTAAAATTGGAATTTATTGTTAATTTTTTCTTTTTCTCTTTTGCAGACAATGCAGCAAGCTCCAAAGATCAAGTGAAGAATAATGAAGGATGACAAAATTAGAGCTTTGAAATCCAAGAACCTCAGCAATGATGTTGGTGCATATAAAATAATAATGGAAAATAATAAATAAAAGCAATGCTGAAGTCCTTGACGATTTATTAATCAAAGATTGCAAAATGACTGATTCAAATTCAACTTCTGTTCCTTAACATTAACTCTGTGTAGCTAAGAAAACAATGTATAGAGGGCAGGAAAAGTAGAAATATTAACCATGATCTGGCTGTAATACATTACAGAATGTGCTATGTAGAGACTATGCTAAATGTAGCATAGAGGTAATGATGCAGTGGTAAAACACCTGACTTGTATTTCTAGTCAAGGTTGCTTCAGCCCTGTTATTTTGGAAACTGTATTATCTTTTGTACCATGGCTCTTATTATTTAGACCAAACACAGCTAAGCAAAGGATTAGTATGGTGGACTGTGGTGTCCCTACATTCTGAAGCACTATTCATGTGTTTACACACAAATTATTAATTTTTCCAAGCAACAAATTCTGTACCAACAATAAAGAATATTTTAAAAAATACCAACAACAGATAATTTTTCAACTACATGGCAATACAAATGAATGAGCAAATTCTGAAAAATTAAAGAATTACATGTAGTCACTTCAAGAGAATATCTTCCTACTATCTAGCTAATAGCACTTCAGAAACCTTTTGAGCAAAGGATGGTAGCCTCTGATCACAACCCTAGGTATATTTTATTTTCATGAATCGTTTCCAGTGGTTTTAAACTACTGTAACTTTCTTTCTTCAAGAACTTTCATATTTTCTGTATTTTGTGAAGAATCTGCTTTCTTTATCATCTTGAATTTGGTAAGTTCTTGTTCATAAAAATAGGTGTTCTGTTGAAAAAGCTACAACTATTTCCTATTTCTCATGTTTCTTTCTTTTCCTTTGCCAATCATTTCTTTTCCAAACTCAAGGGTGTTAGTTTAATCTTTCCTTATACAGAAGTCGGGTCTCAATCATTCTTGACATTTTGTTTTTAAGTTTTTCTACTTCTATCTTTTCTGTCAGAAGAGTGGTCTACTGTATTCAAGGATTTTTTAACTCTGCAGAAGTTTAACAATCTATGTATGAAAAGAATGGCACACAAAATAGCTAAAGACTATGTTGGAGTACAGGCATCCAGGCAAATTTAAAGGTGTAAAGTGTAATATTAGCTTTGATCATTTGTGACCATCTAATACAGATATCATAGCTTCTAATTTTTTTTCCCCAATAAAACAAAGAAAAAGAGAATTAAAACCCAAATTATTTCCCTTGGTGCATTTTTTATTTTACCATTTGATCAAAATATTTGAGAAATGTATTGTTCTATTACTTTGTCCTAATATATAAGTCTATTTAAACTCTCCTGCAATTTTATGTGTTTGTTGTGCTAATTGTCAGCATAACTCCAGCTTTTTGCTACAGTGTGGGAGGAGAAATACTGTTCTTGCATTCCCTCTTATGGCAGCTGACATTCTAGATAGTGCACATTTCTGACTTTGAATTAAGCTTATTACCCTAAATTGGTCCTACATGATAGTGTACTTTCAGCTATAAATAGAATAATTTCAGTTTCATTTCTTCTGTTCGTCATGGAATATAGAATACTTTATATCAATCTGATTTCTCAAGAAAAAGGAAACTTTATATCAAAGTCTTGGTTCAGATAAGATGAAGGGTTTTACCTAGAAGCAGACCTGATTTGAAGATATTCTGAAAACAGAAGAATCGTTTAATAGTTTGGGTTGGAAGGAACTTTAAAGATCATGTAGCCCAACCTCTCTGCCATGGGCATCTTTCACTATATCAGGTTGCTAAATTCCCCCATCCAACCTGACCTTGAATATTTACAGTGATAAGGTATCACAACTTCTCTTGGCAACTTGTTCCAGTGTCTCACGACCCTCAGAGTGAAGAAATTCTTCCTAGTACTATCTACCCTCTTTCAGTTTAAAGTTATTCTTCCTTGTCCTGCCCTTGCAGGTCCTTTTAAAAGTCCCTTTCTTGTACACCCCTTTAACTGCCGGAAATCTGCAATAAGGTCACTCCAGAGCCTTCTCCTCCCGGCTGAAGAACCTGGAAGCTCTTTTACCTTGTCTTCATGGGAGATATGCCCCAGCTCTCTGACAATTTTCTCTGACCATGACTCTGGTCATTTTCTGACCATGGCTGTCTTCTGGACCCTCTCCAACAGGTCCACATGTTGTACTGGGGATCTCAGGGCTGGATGCAATTTAATTCTTTCATTGTAAATGAATACAATAGAAAAGTGTTTAATAAAGAGGTAGTGGTAAGTTAAAAATAGAAGCAGCTCATCAAACTTTTTGGATTGAATTTATTACAAAACCTTAAACCATACAGAAAGCTAACTTATTGATGTAAATACCTAAGTTATTGTATTGGCATCTAAACAAAACATGGATTCCTTTTTAAACAATAAGGCTAGTTTTTAAATTTTATCTCCATTTTATCATTTAGTGTTATCTATATTAAAAAAAGACATTTCCATGATTAAATTCCACTAACATAATATTATCTGATCTTCTTTCTTCTTGGACAGAAGATACAGTTATGGGTGCTGTGGCACTAAGAGCACTTTGCCATATTTACTACAATACACTTACACAATAAATTAGGAAAAGCAAATAAAATCACATTATATAAACATCAACAATCCACTACACTTCCAAGAAATTTTCATTATTATTTAAAACTATTTCACTTATGATTAATATATTAACCAATTTCCTTAGCATGAAACATGAACATGCATTTACTTCACAGTATTCTCTAAGAACTTGTCTGTCAGATGTCAGAAATATTTTGAATTAACTGCAAAAGTACTGATGTCAAGAAAAGAAGAAATGCAATGCTGGTGTCATTACAGGAATTACTGAAAATGTGCTTACTTTAAGAAACATTGAGAATCTTTGATGGGAATCCTCTGGTCAAAATTACCTGAAAAAGTATATAAAATAGACATGTGCAAAAGAGAAGTGCAAACACAAAATTTATGACAGATGTAAGAATGCTGAGCTGCGCATATCTGGTAAGTAAAGGATTCAAGAGAAAAAAAAATTGACATGAAAAGGTATAAAACTACCTAAACATAAAAAAGAACAAAATGGAGTCTGCAGCTTGGAAACATTGAACATCAGGACATTTCAAATAGCAACAGAGTGCAACCAACTTACCAGCAAGAGTCTGGTCAATTCCTAAGGTGTCTGTTTGGAGGTGATGACAATATTAAAGCTCAGCTTTAAAAGTTACTACTCTTAGCTTTCTATTATGAAGGTTTGTCCAGTAGATATTGCCTTCTATTTTTGTGTTTAGCCAACATAAATAAGCTGAAAACTGACTAAGCTAGGTGTCCCAGAGAAGGCACTCTATCAAAAGAGATTTTGCACATCATATTAAATATTCATTAATTCTCATCTGTTAAAAGCATTTTATTTAGCATAAAATAATTGTAAACTGGGAATCAAATGTCCTTTGTTCTTACCAGCTTTTGAAAAGAACATACATTATTTGGCAAAAGTCTTTTTCTTTCCCCTATTACCTAGTTCTTTTTCAAAACAAAGGGGGAGAAAAAAATCATTGAAAATACGAAAGACGTGGGGAGAGACGCACAGAGGTATTTGTGGTTCGAGCTGATTACTACTGTCCAGCAATAGTACAGAAGACACATTTGTGAGGTGTTAGGTCAAAGTTAACATGCTCTTCACAGAAACATCACAAACGTGTAGAATTAAATATATAAATATTGGGAAGATTCTTACCAGAATTAGAGATGTAAATACCTCTTTCATTGTTTCCAATGACTCAGTATGTCTAAATGATCTATCTGTGCAAGTCAGATTCTGAAAGGTGAGGAAATGCGGAGAAGTGATGTCTTTATAAGTTAAATATAATGGACCTCATTAACTGGTATAAAATTTACCAGAAAAAAAGTAGAAGCATATAGTTAATTTCATGCAACAGAATACAATGTTAAACCACCCTCTCTTCTTTGAATTCCTTTCAGATTTGTCATATTATATGTATTGTAATTATTATGCAAATAAATGAAAAGTGAAGAGTGAAACCCTAACAGGAGTGATAAGAGAAATATTTAATCAGGAGCCTCACCTGCGTTGTTCCTGAAGTTAGATAAGATAAATATAACACATCTTTGACATACTTTGAAGATTACACATAGAAATGCCAATGAGATCATTCCTTTTATTTCTGACCCTGAAACTGTAATATATAGATTGCATATCTTTTTTTTTTTTTTTTTTTTTAAGAAGGAGTAGGGGTGATTTTTTTCATTTGTAATTTTGCACTTATCCCAATTTAAAATACACCCAAGAACTTAAACCAGTCTTTTGATATGTTGAAATCTTCTACATCTCTGTCCAAAAATCTTAATCTATTGATTTTTTTTTCAAAAGTAAACAGACAATCAGCAACTTGGTTTGATCCTACTACTTGTCAGATGAGATTAAGTCACATGTAGACTCTGAACATCATTAAAGTAAAAATGACCTTAGAATTAACCTATCAAAATTCTTAGGATCAAACCGTCTTAACTTTAACAGGTGTGGATATATAAAAGGAAAAAAAAGCAATTTTATCAGTACAGTTAATTTGTTATAAAGGATACTAGAGTACATCAAAGCAGATAAAAAAACCTGCTGTGCTAACTGTGCACCATAGGAAATGAAACTTCTTGCCATTTTAAGAACAATTAACTACATTTCCATTATTAGTAGAGTATACAAAACCAATACAAATACTTTCAATTTAAATATACACTTCTAAAGTTGTTAAACTTTTTCCATGTCTTGGGGTTCTGTAACACTCAGGTTCTATTGTTATACTGATGATAATAAAAACCCAGCTGGCTTCCACCTGCTTCTTCAAGAAGACTCTGGTGTCTCACAGGCATTGTGTCTTAACTTTCAGACTTATATAAATGTTTACACACTCTGACATGTTATAGTAGCATCACTTACCCAGATATAGACTGGGTCACTAAAGACGCAGTCAAAAGTTCCAACAATGCCCTATACAACATAACATGGAGAATAAATGTTAAATGTAATTTTGACTTTAATGATGTTCAGAGTCTAAATATGACTTAATCTCATCTGACAAGTAGTAGGATCAAACCAAGTTGCTGATTTTCTGTTTACTTTTGAAAAAAAAAAGTCAATAGATTAAGATTTTTCGATAGGGATGTAGACGATTTCAACATATTAAAAGGTAATAGTCAGATAACTCACTATAGGTTTGTATACTCTTTGAAATGACCTAAGGTATCCCACAGATCTTTACTTGCAAGTTTCCAGGAAGATAGTCTCTAGGTCAGCACCATATTCTGGAAAACACTAGGGTGCATCAAAGTGGATGGATGCCAGTCCATGGTTAACCATATTCCTCCCTATATTTCTAAAGTGCAACTCAGAGAAAATCAGTCAAATTTGGCTTTTTTTTTTTTTTTTAAGAGCATATTTATAGAGCAGAGTACCTCTTATCTCTTTCCTATACCTGCAGTAGAAGTAGAAAATTGTTTTTTCAACTGTCAGTTTATTTCTGTTTCCTTACAATGGAAAGTTGACCTATGTATATCAGAGAAGTCTAACTAATGAATTCAAAATAATGATCAAAGGAAATCGTTCAGCTTCTGTGGTATTTAAAGTTTCCTAGAATTTGCTATGCAATTTCATAGTCCCGGATATTTCTCTTCTGAGACCAGGTTGGTGACTTACAGAATATTTTGAGTTGAGAGGGACACACAACGATCTTCAAGTTCAGCTCTCAAGTGAATGGCCTGCACTCAAATCAGAACTACAGATATGTTGTTCCTCTTCACATTAATCATCAGAAGCTTGTTTCAGTAGATATTTCAGAGCACACCTTATCTACTAGACCTCACAAATGTGAGCTGACAGTAACTGTCTTCTAAACATAGTCAGAAGGATCTCAGATATATTAGCCCCACTCTGTTGAAGACTAGCTCAGAGTTTGGGGATCCGAGGGCATTTCTGATAGGATACCATGATGTTTTCATGATGAGAGAATACACCCCTAAAAAGCCCTCTTAATCAAAAAAGGTTTAAGCTACCAAACCAATATGGAGGTCAGTTTCCTTCTGCATAAATTGTGTTTCAATGCCAAAATGATATTTGAAGTGTTTTTGACCCAAAACATGGAAAGCAAAAGGTTGATTGTAGCCACATGGTAAGAAAACTCACATAGCAGTAAGAAGTTTTCTCCAAATCAGTTTTTTTTTGTGCTTTATTTTTCCAAATAAGTCTTTTAAGGAAAAAAGAAAGAACAGCTTTCATCCTTTCCTGTGTTTTCAAATTGTTCACATCCTGTGCTTTCAAATTATTTATACCCTAGAGTTGTAGTATATCTGTTATAAAATTCATTCTTTAATAACATTACAAAATACAGTGCTAGAATGCAGACAAGGAAACTGAAGAGTATACTCCTTGTGAGAAGATATAAAAATAACTAAACCATATTCTTGTACCTGATCACATTATTTCAACTAGACTGTAGTACTGATGAGAAATACTTTCCAGCAGGACACCAAACAGGATTTATCTCCCTGTAGAAGAAATGGCATGGTCAGGGTCTATGGGCAGTTCCTTGAAACCTTCCAAAGTCATTCATGCAAACTCTTTTAAATAATCTGTTAATTCCTTGAATTCACATCTCAGATTTCAAGTGATAGTTATTTGCCAAAAATAAAACAAAGACTGAAAAATTAGCTATGTTTATATAATACCTGCAAAATTTTGTTGTCTGTCCTTCCTATTAATCTTTTTTTATTTTATTCATTTATATTTTACCTCTAAAAATATAATAATATTGTATAGTATTATGTATAATGCTTATGTTACAGTTATTCACGGATAATGCTAATTTAGCATTTGCATGAGAAAAAATGCAGAGGTGGGAAAATTAGGCATGTTTTTTGGTTTAGGTTTTTTTTTTTTTAAATCTTCTAGAAAAACATAATTGTGTTTTCAGCAATAAAAAGAAGAAACTTGATACCAATTTAACTTTTTCTGTCAAATACTGGAAAAAACTTTATTGGAGTTTATAAAACTAAGTTCTATTGGTCTCATTAACCTGTGTTTTTAGATTCCACTTTGCTGTGATTTCATAAGAATTCAAAATGAAACTTGATCCTAATCTAATGCAATTGTATTTTATGAAGTATTCTGGATAAGATTATGTTTATTTTGTTTTTGAAGCTTAATGGGGGGAATAATGTTATGGTTACTATAATTAATTGTTATAGGCGATGAAGTATTTGCTCTCCTTGCAATTAGCACACTATTTTTGCTAATCTGAGTGATAAAAGTTGTAAACCGATGACTGAAATTAAAATCTGAATACAACAGGTCATATCAAGTTACTATTTTAAGTACACTTTCATGTAGATATTTTGTGTCTGCGTGCCATATTTTAGAAATAAACACCCTGATGCTACTTAAAAATCCTGTATAATATGCACTTATTGCACCCCAAAATGAAAAAGTGTCTTCCTCTCTGCTGTTCTGTTTCGCCTTTGTTAGGTTTTAAAAAAGTGATTTGAAAACTGCCAAAAGCACAATTATGCAAGATTCCTACTTTATGCAGCCATGGATTAATGGCCCAGGAGATAGCAAATGACCATTGAGAGAGTCATTGAGAGAGTCATGACCAAGGAGAGAGTAAGTATCATACAGGATATTCCTGAGCATGTGTAGTCATTTATGATCAAAGACCCTACTGGTAAACCCTTGGCTAACTGTATGATATAATTAGACATTGTAGTCCTTTGAAACCTCTGGTAGGTCTGCAAAACCACTTAGCTAAGCACAATAAAACAATCTTCAGGGAAGTTTGCAACATAAACCAAGTATGTAATAGGTAGCACCTATGGATATTGATTAGACACGTTCAATATTGTAAACAAGCATTAAGTTTTGCTTATTGGGCCAGTTCTGGGGAGTAAGATTTATTCTTGTTGCGTATTCAAAGCTGGTGACACCTGCATATAAGCAGCCCTATAAGTCAGCAGCAGAGTTCAGTGCAGCTGTACAATATAAAAGCCTAATACTAGGGCAGAAGTCCAGCAGCTCTTGTCCTGGCACCCAGCTCTTAGACAAGGACTTTTGTCAACTGTAAGTCCACCAGTCCCACAGAAACATCATGGATATTCCAGGGTATCTTAGATGTTACTGAGGGCCTAAACAGCAACTGAACCAAAGTTCTAAATTACAGAAGAGAAGTAATATCCACAACAGGAGAAGACATTTAAAGGATATGAAAGGAAGGGAAAATGTGGAAAACCATGAGTAAAATAAGGGCTGGGTTAAGGTCACTATTCAGGCATTTGTTTTTCAGTGCTTGCCATGCATATGTCTAAATATGAGCTATGTTACTAAGCTCACACAACAGTCAATGAAGATACGGTCCCTAGAGTTAATGAAAGGGTGGGAAGCTGAATATTCAGCTTAAGCAGAAAATACATCTGATCAGTGGAATAACTCTAGGTTCCTCTAAATAGGAGCAGGGTTTATTTTCTGCTTTTTACTGCTTCTTTTTTAAGATGGTAGAGTATCGGAGACAGCTGCACAAAGCTGGCAGATAAGAGACCTGACAGGTAGAGTGGAGGTGAGGGATCTTAATGTTTCTTAAATGGAGTCAGTAGAAGAATTTTTTAGACAACTGATTTTTGGCTTTAGTTCACATGTAGATGTCTATATTTATTACCTACGTTTAGGTGTTACTCATCTCATTATGTCAACCCAGACTACAGAAGATGTAGTCATTTACTATGTGACTTCACTAAATAGTTCTGAAAGAAAGGATGAAAAATGCGTAGAAAATGAAAACTGTCATCCTCTTTTAAATTTCCTTTCTTCATTCCACTCCTTTGTCAATATTTTCAGTGTTCCACCCGACAATCTAAAAATACTTTCGGTGCCTATATTGCAACATATTGTAGGGTAAAGTAAGCATATATTTTATTGTTGTTTGTAACTTTAGATCAAATACAAAATAAATATTTTGGATGTATTTTTCAGCAGTAACACAATTTGGTGGATAAGGAAATTTGAGCATGGAATCTGTAAATCATTCATAGTCTGTTTGAAATTCCAGTGTATGAGAAACAGAGCAATTCTGTGTAGCTCTATCCTTACCAATAAAATCTGACAATATTATGGCTAATTGTCAGATAATAGCATAAATGTTCATTGGGAGATTAGTTAGATAGTCATGCATACTAGAAGGCAGGTGAATGAGCAAAGTATTTAACACCTTTTAAAATTAAAGACCTTTCCAACTCCTTATCAGTTCAAATAAAATTGCCTTGATTTACATTAAGAAGAAAGACAAGAGGTTTTGTTTCACATTTGCACAGATAAAGGTTGTAAAAGTCCATTTATAATTTACAATTCATATTTTTGACACTATGTCTGTTTGATATTTGTTTGCAGAGTTATTTGAACTTTAACGATTCAAGAGTAGTAACATCTCACCATCTTTGTTCCGCAGCCAGTAGCACAGCTGACAACATAGGAATAAGACTCCTCAGCTCAGCTCAGTTAAAGTTTCATTTAGAGTCTCTTTTATAGTCTTTGGCAGCTACAATTATTTAATAAAATACTGAGATAGTAATTGTCTGTCTTAATAACCCTGAATAAACCTCGTGAGAGTGAGGCAAAGACTTGGCGTGCCAACTAACCACAACACACACCTCCATACCAACTAACCATAGCATAACTAAGTGCCACATCCAGTTGTTTCTCAGCCTTCCTGGGCACACTGTCACCTCATCTTCAGGGGCTGTTGACCAACACCCCCAGGTCCTTTTCCTCTGGGCAGCTTTCCTGTCCCTCTGCCCAAAACCTGTAGCACTGCATGGGGTTGTCCTGAGGAAGTGCAGGACTCAGCATTCGGTGTTTTTGAATCTGTTGTCCTTGTCCCATAGATCCAACCTGTCCAGATCACTCTGCAACGTCTTCCCACCCTCCAGCAGATCAACACTCCTGCCCAACTTGATGTGAAACTTGCTACCTGTATATTAGTGGAACCCTCAGCTCTGAGTTTGTCACATATCAGATTCTCATGGAGAACATGGGCACAGCTAAATATTCAAAATAATTTGTTCAAAAGTGAGGAACACAACTCTTAAGATGACACAAGAAGTGTACTTGACCAAGCCAAAACCAAGCACCATGAACTAAAATATAAGTTTTATGACAGGAATATACCTAATTTTAGAACACGGATGAAATTATGCGTGAAAATTTCAGCACCTCAAGAAGTAGTTAAACGCTAATTTAAGACTACGCCCTCGCTGTAATAGTCGCAACTAATGAAAATGTAAATTTAGGATGCATACTGACAGCAATGCAGCTAAAGCTATTCAGGGTTCAGGATGGTTTCACAGCCAAAGTACTTTTTCCACTTCTTTTTGAGGGAGTTTAATATGCCATGGGATTTGCAGAAGTCACTAGGATATCAGTTAGGTTACAACTCATGCAGTCTTGCAGTTTATTACCTCAGAACAGTGAACTGTGGTGCTGAAAAGCCTTTTCATTTATACAAAGAAAGAAACATAAATGGAATAAACCAAAAAACTTAGACTGCAAATTCAAGTGAGGGGTTTTTTTTCAGGATTCATAGGAGGTATTTCACCTGTCTGCAATTTGTTTCTTTTTTGTTTTTCTTTTGAGGTGACACCATGTACATCTTCAAATTAATTAAAAGTATGAAGAGTTGATATCAAAGTGATTCTAGAATTTTGCCGAACAAGTTTTCTACATTTTGGAAATAGCCTTCATTCTTCTTCAATGCTGAACAAAATACCAGTCTTGAACTATACTAATAAAAATAACGTTTTCAGTACAACAGCAGACGTTCAGAATAATTTTAGCCTAATCTGTTTCACCCTATTAATGTAATCTCTTCTAATTTAAGACAGTCAGACATTTACTGTATAATTTTAATTCATTACTTTGTGCACTTATTGAAAAGATATTTCTTCATCATGTGCCCTTTGATCCTTATATACATTTTTAAGAAAACAGTAAGGTAAACTATGGCTAAAGTAAAAACTTCAACCTGACTTTAAGTTAGCTATGCATAAAAAGTTACCAGAAAGTTCTGTGTATCACAATTCACTAATGTTGTCATATGAATGTTAAAATGTATGACACTACTATCTGCAGACATATTCAATTAGCATTTCAGGATGCTTGACATTTTCTGTCTTACTTTCAGGATAGAATACTTTAACATGTTTATTCCTCTAAGAATATGAACCCCATCTTCCAGGCAGACTGAAACTGATAAACAGAACATGATACCAATATTTATTACAGCTGTATTGGTTGGCTCTTCTTTTTTATTTTTCCCATTGAGAGACAAAAATCTGTCTTACCATTAATGACAGGAAGGTCTATGTGTCACATAAACTTAAAGGGTAACTTTTATTAATATAAAATGCTATCAGTTTCATCCTGTGTTGAAAAGCATACAGAAATAATTTTCTGCAGGAGAAAAAAAGGTCTAGAAAAAGGATTATAATTTTTTGTGCCATGCTATAAATCTTTTATTTCTAAGGAGAAACACTATAAGCAAAATAAAAACAGTAATATTATGTAAAATTTAAAATTAGTAAGCATTAACTGAAAAAAAAATCCATTAACAAGTGAAGCTTATGGATATTGTTATATTTGTTGATTTTGAAGTTCTGACATATGTTTATGTTTTTATAACAGTTCTCAAAGGGGAGTCTTCTCTGTCAAGAATCCTTTAGCCAGTGCCAGACAGGGCCAGAAAGAGTACTAGAGCTAAACACCGCAATCAGGTCCTGGTTTTTTTCCAGTCATGGAGAAAAAAAAAATATAAAAGAAAAACCAAATCACAACATGCAGGTCCTTTGTAGTGTTGGCTTTTCTCTCTCAAAAAGTAATGCAGGAATTTCCTTCTTACTTTTTATAGATTCATGCTATTTAAAAAGGAATAAGAGCCACTTAAAAGTCAATGCAATAAGCTGTTTAGTTTAGATGCTCTCAAAGCATTTAGGTTTATATAGAAATAATTTAAATGAAAAGTATTTTCTAAGTCTATGTAGCAAGTATAATTTAAAAAATTGCAACAGTATCTCTTTATTCATCATACTATAATGATGATATAAGTTATTTAACCTAAAGATTAATTATATAAATCATAGTTTCCATTAGGCCATTCTAGAATGTCTCTTTGACAAAAGTCTCACATTCACTAAAACGTAATATTATATATCTTTATTCAGAGTCTTTTATATCTTTTATTTTCCTTTTTTTTCATTTTTAAAGGATTTTCACATATTGCCACAGGGTTCTCAAGTTAATTGACATAACATTTACTTGTTGCATATGGTAATATCCTAAATAAACCAACAGCTCATGCTAATATATCTGAAGTAGCTTGGTCACCTTTTCCTGATGACAGAAATATAGTGATTCCTGCAGGGTGTATGATGCTTCTCACTTAATCTAGTGTTAATCTACTATTTCATCTTCTTGCTCAATGAAATATCAACATGAATAATAAAATGACAAACAAGCAACTCAAAACAATACCAAATTCAGAATGTAAAGTAAGATTTTTCAAGTCTAATTTCCTTTGAAAAGGATTTGTCACTTAGAGATTTTTTACTGTTTTGAGAAATCAAGATATTCTGTAGGTCTTCACAGCTACAAGGATATGTTGTATTTCTGTGTTAGACAGTCAGGAGAAAACTTTATAAGAACGGCAATCAGATTGATGAGATGAACCAGCTCTGGTCAAGGATGAAAAGCCTTCCAGTTATTTTTTTCTTTTTTTTTTTTTAACATCTAGTATCACAAAATGGAAATAAAAATCTGTCTGTTGAATATTGAGGTTTTTTGTAAGGTGGAAGTTAGAATGTATGGAAAGGTATCTTTTAAAAAAATAGGTCAGCATTTTACAAGTAAAGGACAGCAACCATGACTCTCAGGCTTGTACTGGACATATATAAATGTCCAGTACAAGCAAGTACTTACTGCAGTGATTCTCTGTGGATATTCTTAGTGCTGTATTTTCCTTTTCTTTCACAGGGAAATGCAAGTAATAAATTCAGTAGATGTCTCTGCAGGAACAGCTTTCTCGTAGACTAGCTAGATAATTTCATCAATTTGAAGTTCTCAGTGAATATTTCTGTCAAACATAGAAGAATTAGCCTATTATTATTTAGTCACAATATTCTACTCCTATCATTAATTTGAAAGGTGCTATAATAGAAAGCTTAAGTACCTGTCCCTTTTCTCATACACATACAGATAAATATGTTTATATACAGCATTTTCCGTTTTCTTCCTCCTTCTTTCTTGTTCTTTTTCCTTTCTCCCCTCCCTTCCCCTCCCCT
>VZRQ01007125.1:785865-808041 GCA_013397975.1 Machaerirhynchus nigripectus
CTCCCCTCCCCTCCCCTCTTTCAGACTCAAAGGTCCTCAAAGTAAATTCTTCAGTAGAAATATTTCTTAATTTCACTCCAACTATTACTCAGTTTTAAATTATTCTCTTAGCATGCTGCTTCAGTAAAAATAGTATCAATAATATCTCAGTAAGAATAGTATCAATTGTGAGACATAAGAAATAATTCCACTCAATAAATACCTCCATTTACAATTTGCAAGAGTTTTCTTTCTTTTTTTTGGTTATACCACACAACTGAAATATAAGGAACTGACTGCAAGTAGCACAGTTTTTATTTGCATTACATGAGATAGAAGCACTATCCCTAGTTTTTTTTTATAATGTATGCAACATTTAAAGTGTCAACATCAAGGAACTTTCAATCTGTACAGACAACTTGAACATTTAGTACTTTCTTGAATATGGAACAAATTTTAAAAACTGACTCTTGCATCACAACAATTATGGTTGTCAAATCCCTTCAAGAGATGACATTGTTTTTTAGACTTCATAAAAGATTCGTGTGTAGATGCATATTGAAAAAATATCGTGCTTACATAATTGTTACGTGTGGCTGGTATTTACTTCTTTGTAGAAGCTTCCTTTCTATAAGCCCTTGAGTTTCACAGTCTCAATCCTGAAAAGTATACAAACTTGTCCAAAATATGTAGGTTTCACAGAGGTTTTACACCTCTTACAGAGAAGATTAATTTATTTCCAGGTAGTAATGCCAGGAGTTTTTCTCCTTCAGGATTCTCATTAAGTTCACTGAAATTACATAAACATATCAGATGGATGAAAACCATAAGAAATTTAAGGCTTTTCCCAGTCACAGAAACAAGGACACATTTACAGAAAGTTTAATATAGCTGATGGTGTTAGATGGTACTCATGGTAATAACAATTTAGTTGTCACAATGGTTTATGTACAAGATGACTAAAACAGTGAAGTCTAGGAACAATCATATTCTATCACTTTCAACAGCAGAAAAATATAAGTAATTTGGCATAGATATTTCAAATATGTATTAAGGATATAGCAAGGAGCACCCGTTACGAGTTACAAAAATTAGAAAAAATATTTGTTGGATAAGAAAAACAACAGAAATAAACTACCCTCTTCTCTTTCCTCTCTCTCTCTATAAAAAACTAATTTTTTATTTTTATTGCTAGCAGAAATGAGTTAGTGTAAAATTTGAAGACAGAAGACAACTTCCATAAGAGCAACTGTGGAATTTATGAACCTTAAAATGAGGAGAAGGAATATTTGTAAACATAAAGCATTGATCTTAAAGACACAGTCATAACTAACTCAAAAAATAGCAACAGAAATCACAAGGAAATTAAATGCAAGATAAAAAATATTTACAGACCTCTGTCTTTCATAAACAATATTTGAAGAAATTTTGGGTCTTGACTAGTTTCAAGCTTGGTAAGTTTCAGAGTATGTTAGCAAAGTATCTTGTATGTTCAGCTGTCTTTTCCTATTAGTAATTCTAATTGAAAACTATAGTAGTTTGTCATGCCCCATATTATGTTGAGAAAAATGTATCTTCCCAAAGGCACACATCAGTATCCCAATAACATACTCAAAGGATCTGCCTCGGTATAGTTCTTAGTTAATGTAAGACTTCTCTTCTCTAATTGGTCTCACATTTGCATAAGGATATACAAATTACGTAAAGATTTAAAAGGTTAAAAAAATGCTTTCTGTAGTTTAGGAAAAAAAACTGCTAGTTTGATCTCATTTAACTTGAGATTTCCAATATGTGTGTAAACTTCTACCTTTTTCATCTAACTTTTCTAGTCAGTGGAGAAATATGGTCATTTTTAGGGGGGACTCCCTAGGACAATATACGTATACTTTTTATGAAGTGAAAATTACTTTTTCCCCCTGCCCAGAAATTATTGATGTGATCCTAGGAATTTTCCCATACGTAAATATCTACAGCATCAGATGAATCCCTCTCTAAGTCTGGAAATCAGGAATGTTTATGAGTGTTGAGACTATGGTTATTAAACAGCCTGATGACAAAATACAAGCCACACAGAAAAACCAGTGAGTTTTCATGATGATTTGGCAGGATAAGGAGAATGCTAAAATATATTTTTAGTGCATCTTCATGAACTGGACATTGAATCTATGTTTTATTTTATTCATCTAGATAGTAGATCTTGAACAGAACATTGTGACAGATGATTATTTGAATAAAAATATTCTCAGCTATATTTCCAACTGTTGAAAACAAAACACATGCTACTTTGATGTGTATAAAGGGAATTATATTATTAAAATTTCTCATAGTCCTCTAGGAGTCACTCTAACAGAATAGTTGTTCTGGTTTTATTTGGCATAATACATAATTATAAGTCAGATACCAATTGTTTACTTCAGATACAGTTGCTGAAAGATCTAAAAAAATGACATATAAAAAAAGCCCTAAAGCATCCATTTAAAGATGACAAAAATCCAAAGAGACTATCTGCAAATCTCTGTTAAGTATTATGTATTCCTGCAAGGTGTATATAATTTGCCAAAAGACCAGATTCATCCCCTTCATTCATACAAATAGAAGGAAAAAAGCAGAATTGAAAAAAACAGCTACCTTGATATAAAAATTTTTCAAATGTTAATGCAAATGTAAGGAACTTGTCTTTTGTGAATCAGAAAATTCAAAAAGAAGCAACCTGTGACTTCTGTACCACTTGAAAAAAAATACAAATGTCCTACCCATATTTGATCCATCTCTCCCTAAACTTCCTCCTTCCTGTATATCTCTCATCTGAGAGGCAAGAAAGTGTTCTGTCATAAGTGATAATCTCCACATCCATACTGATTCTTTATGTACTGTATATGGTGAATATATGAGGACATGGGTTGTCTTGGAGCTTAATGTAGAGCAGTAGAACTTCTAGCATGAAATATCCAGAGGCACATATGAAAAATCAGAAAATGCTATTCATTAGATGACTTTTGGGGCAAAAATTCAATCAACTCATTGCTTTATTTGACAAAAATTGACTAAAATTAAGGAAGATTTTAGTTTCCTTTTTGAAAGCTTGTACACTATAGCTATAAATAAGAATCTGTGCAATGTTATAGTACAAAAATAATTGAAGATTTACTTCAGTATGAGTTACATTTTATAAATTATGTTATCTATTTATGTCAAATTGCTTATTGCTGTCTTCATCATTCTGTTGATTAGAGTTAAGCAAAGTTTTGTAAAGTATTGAAAGACTTTTTATTAATGCTGAAACTGATAAAATACATTACAACTGAATAAATAGCTATACATGTAAACAAAATATGATTGTTGTTTTATATCTTCTGTACAAAATTAGTCTGTACTTAAAATAGTATTTTAAGTTTACTGTGTACTTTCAAAACCAGAAAGAAACCCATAAAATATAACTAAAAAGTAAAAATTATAAGGATGTATAAATGATTACAGGTTACCTGCATAAGGAAACGATAGAATGGATTGTTGTTTTATATCTTCTCTACAAAATTTGTTTGCTTTGTAATTAAAATAGTATTTTAAGTGTACTGTGTACTTTCAAAGCCAGAAAGAAACCCACAAAATATAACTAAAGTAGAAAATATAATATTACAAGTATGTCTAAATGATTACAGGTTACCTGCATAAGGAAACGATTGAATGGATTGCAACATAGATCTGCCCTTGTATTTTTGAGCTAGATGGAAGGCATGACTTCCTCATAAAATCTTTTGGAGAGTCACACACCATTCCTCTAGGAATTAAAATAAAAAGTGCAAGTGGGAGCCATTATTAGTTGCCAGAAATAAAATAAAAATTAGTATTAGAAACCAAGATATCAAGGAAGAAAGTAATACATAGAGAACTGGTAGAGCTTTGGTTCCTATACATAAATATACTAGGAAACATATAGATAATTTTAAAACAAGCTGTTTTCAGAAAATTATAGAAAACTTTAGTTTCGAAGGGACCTTGGGGGACTTTCTGTCCCAGCCTTCTGTTTGAAGCAAGACCTCAGGTTATCTTGTCCACGGCATGGTTCTCTTACCTAAACATCAGAAATTTTTTTTAAATTCATTCAATGTTTGATTTTTCTTTAGTTTACCTGAAGTAGTATCAATTATTTGAGACAACTCTTCTGTTAAATTTTTTTAACACATTTTAATGTCTTATGCACCTTGCTGAAGAGTTTAAGAACAATTTTAGACTTGAGCAGAATGATTTGACATAAAATTTTTCTAATATAAAAAGTGAAAAGGAATTAGAGAGTATAACAATGTCCTCTAATTACCCAGTACATATTCACATGGAATCTACTTGCAATTTTTGTCTTGTTTTGGTCAAGTCAAAGAGGAATAATGTTCATATAAACCAATTTAATTGAAGTTTGCTATTTGCCCTTCTGTCTTATTAACAATACAATGTCCAAGTGATATCATCAGTTAATTAATTCCATTTGTGCCACAATATGATCATTTAAGTTTTTTAATCTTCCTGAATGTTTGCTTTTACTGCCTCATTTTGAACTTACAATTTTCTACAGTATCTACAAAATGGCATGTGCTAATAGTGTAACATTTCTGTGTGCCAGGTAAAATAGACTGATTAATTCAAAGCAGTCATCTTTAACATACTTCACAATGTTAATGTCATGTGCAATTTTATTGTCTCAATGAACTAGTTTTTAATGTAGAACTAATGAGAAAGGATGAATTTTCTAAATAATTTGTATGTTCTAGGTGGACCGTGCCACTCCATATGGAGGACATTCAGGCTAATAGCTGTGTTAAAAAACTTGTCCAGCCGAAAGGGACAGTAGCAACTGAACATGCTGTTTCCTCATTTTGAGTGCCTGAATCTGCTAAATATTCCAGATGGCTGGAGGGTAAACAAAAGAGCTATTAACATCTCAATTCATACTAGTGACATGATGGTAGTTACTGTATTCAGTTGTGGGTGTTAATAAAGCTTTCTAAATATTTCACAGTCAAGGACTTTGTGTATATCTGTTCAATGAATACTAATATCTGGAGCCTTTAGACTGCAATATGTTCTTCACAATATGTTCTGCTTTAATTCCAGGTATAGTTTATATAGACTAGGAGGGTTTTTGTGTCATGTTTACAAATTAAATATTACCACCTGTTTAGAAGTGTAAATAATATACTGTAAATGATACATATCAACTACTACTTCAACTCTGTAAATAATTAAATTTTATCAGGGTACTTACACATTTCAGCTTTCCTTCTGGAGAACACAACTCAGAAAAGCTTGCATTTTGGTAACTGCAGTGAAATATTTCAGAGAAATACTCAAGCAGAACCAAACTAGAAAACAATATCCCTGAGACAGAGGAAAATACTGTAAAGTTTGACTTTCTGCAGCAGAATATGAGGGGAATATGCTGCAATGAAAGACCTGTTTATTAATCCTTTTCACATGACCTTAGTCTGTTTAGCTAGCTGTATGCTTCTATACATAGTTAATCCACTTTCAACTCTTCCAGAATCAAAATGGAGAATTTTTTCAAAACATGAGTGTACATATATTTCTAAAATTGTCTTTCATGCACAGTGCTTTGTGCACTATCATTAGCTCTGAAATATAAAATAGTCTTTCAACGATATATGAGTTTACAGCAGATATCTTTTCACATAATTCTTTGTTTTGAATCCACAGCAATGCAAAAAGATTACCTTAAACTGTAGAGAGACAATGACAAAAAAGACAAATCATTTGAGTATCTTTATACTTGCTTTTGACACTGTCTCAGTTTTTACAAATTAAGATTCAAAGAAGTAACTAATAATTTTAATTTTCAACAAATCAAATGCTGCATTTTTCCCTTAAAATAACAAAAGCAACAAAAAACCAACCAAAATATGAGCTTTGGCTACTCTACTTTTTGAAGGTTCTCAGTTTTTTCTTACCATGCTGCAATTTGAATATTTAAGCATTAGAAATATCACTGCTGAAGATACTTAATTCAATAATATCAACACCTAACATGTATCTTTTAAAAAAAATAAGAAAAATAGCAAACCACATAAAATAATGCATACTCCTTGGCATTGTGATAAAGAAGATATTTTTGCAAAGTAATTAGGAGAAAGCAAAAGGAAAATGGCATAACTATGGCATTTTATTTTTTTCCTTTGTAGGTAGATTTTATTTTCTCCAAAACCATTGTTACATAGATGTGTTCACTAAAGGTCAAGGTCTTATTAACGCCAAGCAGGACTTCGACCTCAAATAAGCATTTTGTTCTGTGGGACTGAGCAAAAATGTCACTCTATTCACTGTGAATATAATCAAAGGAAGTTATTCTTCTGATCAGGGAAATGTGCAATTTTCACACAAACATACACGCTCATACATACACCAAACAAAACCCCATTAGTTTTTCTTAGAAAATGTGTAACTGCAGAGAGATATTTTGTAGCTTTGAATTTAGAACTTTTCTCTTTTTATTTAGAAAATGCCTCTAGTTTGAGATATCCTACAAAATTTTTTGAACTAATATGGCTTTTCAGATATTTCTGCAAGTATATTATCTTGTACTCTGCTGAAGGAACAAGAGGAATGGGTTGTTCTTGAGAAGTTAACTATGTGACCAGTAAATCAAATAAACTGTTTAATTTCAAGAGGTTTGCTTTTTATTTTAAATGGCACTTAATAAATTTTACAAAAGTATTCATTTCAAACCTGTATGCTATGGAAGAAATCAGTGAACTCTAAAATTTGCTTTTAAAAGTGATTTTAAAGTCCTCAGTGCATTTTAATTTCTCTGTTGTGCTTATTCAGGTTCAATCCTGTTATGGTTAGCCTTCAGAGAAGGAACAGGGGAGAAGCTGAACAAGTACACTTTTAGGGAACTGAATTTACTACTTTAGCTGTAGTAGGGTGGAATGCGAAGAGGAATAAATTATGTGGGCATAAAAGAAGAAACACTGATCCATTATCCCAGGACCATGTGCTTTCTTTACATATAATGCCATTCCTCTGATGAGAAAGAATGACAACTCTCAGCTTGGTTTTACATGGTTTCAGCATCGGTAAATTTTTTAAATAATCTCCAGCTATTATGCTGTTCTAAAAATGTCTATAATATGAGAGTCACTGTAGGTATGGACTCTAGGTATTAACATTTAGAACTGAATTGGTGTGGAAGTGTACTTAACATATAAGTCAGGGTGCATACCTGAGTTATATGACTAAGCTGCCAGTCAAAGAAAATGTGTTGTCTAATAACATCTGAAAAAGTAATAGAAACCTCTTCTTTGTGAAATTGCATAAGAACAAATGCAGGCCTTTTGGAAAGGCTAAATAATATATTGCATATATATAAGTGCATATGTATATTTAAGCATAAAATTAAAAGTTCAGTAAAAGGCAATATACAGTGGTGTGCTGACTTCCACTAGCAGTTACTATTTTAAATCAATGTATGTGCATTGTAACAACAATTCATCTTTTACGTTGTCTTCATCACCAAGATATCTGAAAGTCTGTGAGTATTCAAGCAGCTAACAAACATATTGAACTTGGAGATTAAATAACACTCCTCAGTCAGAGACAGAAACACTCAAGGATGGATTGCTTCATGTCTACTGCTAATAAAAGTAGAGAAGAGCTAAAAAAGTGATCGTAAAATCCTTCCTGTATATTTCCATGCACCATACAATCACTACTATATCATCACTAACAACACTAACAAAATTGTTATAGAATACAGGAGAACAAATAAGCAGTTACATTTCTTTTACAAGCCAGCATTATCTAACTGGATGCATGTTCAGAGTCTTCTCTATGCTTTCTTGGGCATCTGGCAGGAGAATACCCGCATGGAATTCAAGCAGAACAGAGAGGTGGTTGTTGTTTCTCTGCAACAGGGGTGGAGGGACAGCAGGTAGTGGATTATACAGCTCTCTATTTTAAGTGTGGAGAATATAACCAACAGGTGAATTTCTTATAATTTTTTCTAATTGTCAAATTTTTGGCTCAACAGCTTAAGTTTTTCTGAGAATGACCCTGCCTGATCCATGTGTGGTGGCCCCTATATGTAGGAGTTTACATGAGGTCATCTGTTCTTGAAAATTTGGCCAGTCCTGTCATTAATGTTGACTGCACTTTCATTTTCCTAGATTTTGGAAATAGACTTGAAGGGATGCTTCTCAGACCTATTATTTTTTACTTATTTCTGTCTTTAAAATGTACCATTTAAGTAGAGTGCTACTTTGAGAATATTTTACCAGTTGAGGCATTTCTTTTTAACGCCAGACTGACACAACCTCCCCTAATATATTCTATAGCTGCTAAACCATCTTGATGATACTGATGCTTTGACCTTGGCAGCCAACCAAGTCCAGATTACATTAACAGTTCAGTTCATTAAAGTCTATGTAAAAAACAATATCCTTGCAAAAAGTAATGCTTTTTATTGCTTCCAAATTTAGAGGAGTTACCCATTTGGATATTTAACAGTTCCATCTGTTCAGACATGCCAATATAAGAAAAAAGATATCAGAAGATATATCACTATACTGGGTTGAGCTATAAAAATATGCAGTGTGACATATTTTCTTTCTGAATTCTAAGTTGTCACTTGATAGCTAGTTTGTAACCTTTGAGTACTTTTCAAATGAAAAACAAAAAATCTTCCTCTTCAGTCTGAGATGATATTGCAGAAACAATTAAAATAAAAAAGTAACAGTTGACCTCCCCAAATGAAAAACAAAAGAGCAACCATTAAAAAGATATATCAAGTTTATATATTTTTCATGAGCTTAGTGTTATTCTGATCTTTTAAAGTTCCTTCCTCAATTTACAAAATCACAGTTTACAGGTTTCTGAAGTGGATTCTGAGCTGAACAAAGAAATTGAGCCCTTGTACTAAACTTCTGCATTCAAAAACCACTGCAAAGATTAAATAAGTTGTTTGTCAAATTTATTTCATTTTCAGATGCATTAAAAATAGAAAATGCAAAACTTGTTTTGCTCTTTTCTCACAGCAATATATATACATTCCCATATATGCATATATACATAAATAGCAATGTGTTTTTGGTAAGGATTAGCCTCCCTCATCAAATTTATATTTTTTCACTGTATGTCAAAAAAATGAACAACTTATATTTACTCTTATGAAGCACATGGTGTATTTTATTTCAACAACAGTGGCATGACATCTTTCTTAACTGATTTTTATTGAAAAAATGTGCATGTACGAGGCTGAGTTCACAGCAGGTACACTGTCTTCTCCAAGGATTGGTGTAAGTGCAGGAAAGGGAGGTGCAATGCAGCCAGACTGAAGGATGAATTTCAGAATGCCCTTGGCTGGTTGACAGAACAAAGGCAGGGAATACATGCACCTCTGTTAGTACTTCACTAGGTGAAGCTGTAGATATTGGCATTCATTCATCTCTTTATCCTGCTTCTTTGTATGAGATTCTTGTCCATAAAATAGGTTGTGAAATCTTTTTTTGGGATGATCTCTAATTAGTTTAAAAGTTGTGTTGTTTGTGTGTGTTTGGTTGGTTTTCTTTGATTTAAGTTGTGTGTGTCCTTAATTCTACCTGTTTGGCTTCCAATGACGGAAGAATGATCCTTTTAATGTTAGTCAGTTATGAAATAAGACTAACACTATTAATGAATAATGAATATTTTTGCCTTATATTGCTTAATGGTTTTTTGTAATGCTTGATTCCCTGTTGTAATAACATGTTTCTTCACTGTTTTGAAATTGCAAACAAAACTAAATTGAATGAAGTTTTAGTATTTTTACTTCATTGACCTGTGAATTACCTTTACTGTCCTTAAATCCTGTCAAACAGAAAGTTTTTTACTTGGCAGGACAAGGCGCACAGGCTTTCCTGTAATGGAGAATGGACTCTTGCTAGCCTATACATACCATAAAATATTCCAGAAGTAATTTTCATATGTCAAGAGGTAAATTTCCATGTGGAAGCAGGGGTAAAGATTCCCAATTTTATGTGTCATTAAATATGCATTGAGAGACAGATACAATGTGTGCACGCGCGCAGATAGTACCAGGCTGCGATGGTAGCAGCAGCTCATAATTAGACAGCATTTTTTATCCTGAAATTGCATGTACTTTTTAACCAGTCTTCGCAAAAATCTTTTCTTTGGCACTTGGACAAGATAATGGCAACTCCTTTCTGAATCAGAAAAGGGAAAGCTGCTGTGTATCTAAGTGTGTGAACAGCACCAGTCCAAATAACAGACAAGAAAGGATTCAAACTCTTTGTTAAAGTTCTTTGTTACAGATTGTAAAATAAAGGAAAAAAATATTAATGGAAGCATCTTAAATTCATCTGACCTTTTCCATGTTTCTTTTTTGTTAAAGGAATCTTGTCAATAGGCAGGAGGCACAAAAAGAAGCTCAGCTATTTCCTGAGAAAGGTAATAAGGAAAAAAATCATGCTTCCAGAATTCATTTACATGTATCAATGTTTTTGGATGCTAAGCAGAAGACAAAAGGTACAGACTGAATCAATGTATTCTGCTGATTAATATCCCATCCTATCAAATAAGCAAAAACTTTCTCCTCAGACCAGCAGCCTTTACTAACTCTTTATGATGGTAAAATTGAGTTGATTGTAGGATTATCCTTAAAATAGTACAGACTTTGAGTTGGGGAATACCGTATCATACCACATAGGGATGCTGCATCGGATTCCTAAAATTCATATCTGCAAAACACTTATGAGATCAGTTATTTAATCATGAGACATACACTGAGGCTAAACATAATATAAATAAAATTGTGAAGGTAAGAAATTCCTTTATATTAATGAAGATGACAGTCTGGCAGTAACATCAAGAAATAATGACTCGTCTGAAAAATAACCACAAGAGAAAACTCTACATCTCAGCAAAACTTTTTAAATGGTATTACAATACTATACCTAATAGAAGTCAATGTCAAAACACCCACTAAAAAACATTTCTTATCAATCAAATATCATAACATTTTGGACAACTGTACAAATATTTTTGATGCCCTGGCTGTTGTTTATCTGCTTTTGATTGCCAGTGATATCAAATAAGAAATAGGTACAAAGAAAAACTGGTTTACTCATAAAATATAAATCAAAGAAAACTGTATCAGCTCTACCCGACAGTCAAAAGTAAATGTCAGGGAGCAAAATGAAAACTAGGGAAAGAGATACATAGGAAAGTGGCACCACTATGTAGCCTTCCTTCTTAACCTGCTGAGGTTTTCCCATGTATGTCTTCAGAGAAATCAGGAGCAACAAGAGGTAATAAAACCTCTGGGTTATTCAAGACAAGACATCTTTTCACCAGATAAAAATGGTAACATGTTGTATAGATAATTATGGACAATAATCACGCAGTAGGTTTATTGGGTCTGAAAGCCCTTTGCATTTATAAACTGCCAGTGTAGCAGACATATTCTTGAGATGCAGATGTTTTTAAGTCTGTCTTTTATACTTCAGTACTTTACAAAGACTACCTGCTAAAATAATTTAAGGCAAACATACTCATAGAAATTATTCATTGCACATTTATTTTATCAAACGGTTAACACAATATCAAAATGAGATAGGTCAATAAGCTAAATCTCTCTCTCTCTTCCCCTCTCAGAATTAGAGGAACATTATTGTAATTATTGTCATTTAATTCATATGTACATTTGCATACACAATGTCATTATTCAGGTATACAGGATGTAATTAGTAATGACCTCTTATCTCAGAAAAATCAAGCCACTCACAGTCAATATTTTTTAGGTTTTTTATCAGAAATCCAAGCATTTGAAATAGTAGCATTTTTTTCAGTAAATTTAATACAGACAAGTTACACTAATAATTTTATTCAACAACCAAATAGAAAAAAATATCTGTGTGAGTATTACAGATTTTTCTTTATTGTGGAGAGCAGTTAGTGTTTATTTATGTAACGGCACCCTAAGGGAACACAATGAGGGATTTGTCTTTTTGGTTACATTGTTAGTAAAGCCTGATTAGTGAAGTGAAATACCACAATAACAAAATGTCAGATACGGATTATTAATGATTTTTCTTTTACAGTATCAAATGGCATGACTACCTGCAAATGCCTGGGACTCATTCCATGTATTGCTTTACTTACCATGCAGTGTAACTCCAAAGGTTTTTATTTTCTATCACTGGACCTTTGCAGAAAAGTATAGTGAAAATAAAACAATCTGGGAAATGTGAAAACAAAGGAAAAACTTTTTGGTCTCTCAATGCTTTTTGGTTACATACAAGAAATATTCTGAAAGAGGACAGGGAGAGAAAAAATAATATATGAAAATGATGCTATGTTTTCTGTTCATAAATAAGTTATATTTTTATGATCAACCACAGTGATGGAGAGATTTGTTGTCAGAATACTGAGTTACATTAGAAAATGTCAGAATTCGGAAGCAAAGTGCTTTTACTGTGCTTCCCACATGCAGAAAGGAATAATCTGAGAATTACCTGTAATAGCAGCTGCATTTTCTTTCAAAAATTTCCTGTTCTCTGCAAACCTGAAAAGGAGAGAGTAGCATTTCTTCTTTTGCAAGCAACACAAATCCACTTCATCCCCCTTCTTCACCGTAGAATATCTCCACATCAGATTTTCTACTCTCTTGTGCACTGTGAATTTTGAAGTACATAACCTCCATATATTTGAAGGAAGTAGGAATCCTTGGATTTTTTTTTCTGTTCTCCTTCCCGTCTACTACAATCTTTAACATTTATATTGCAGTTGTGTCCCAAGGTTAAAGTCAGAATCAGTGGTTCTTTATGTTAAGTCTACTGCAGCACTGTGAAAATTACACTTGTTGCTAAAAATAAAAGACTGGACACCTTAACTAAAACTACATCAGTACAAGAATATTTTAAAAACTGAAAAGGCTTCTTTTCCTGTAAACATCATATTAGAGTTTATACAGGAGGGTTATATTTTCAATAATATTGTTTATTTATAGAAACTGAGACAGATTGTCATTTATTAACAAGCAAAATATTTGAGTATCCATTCCCTGGAATTTTTGGAGTTTATATAAACTTATGCATATGCAGATAGGTAGATAGATAGACAGAGTGCACATTTCAATTTTTACTGATAAAATTAAAATAATTTGTGTAATAAAAATGTTGAAGTACCAAGATTTATCCTTGTTTGCTGTCTTGGATAATTTTTTTCAGAGGTAAACAAGCCTGTTTCCTATTATTATTAGAAATTCTTCAAATAAATGATGAATGAATACTTGAACAACTTTTATGTAGAGAGTAAAAATCCCCTTTCACTGTTCACACACTGTAATTAGTAATTCTTTTCACTGAACTGGACTATTTTGCCAATCAGTTTCATATATTGATGTTTGGTCTCCTGGATGCTCATTTTATTACAAAATTAAATACAGGTGTGCTATCTTAGGTTTATTGGTTGGATTTTTGCTCCTTGGCTTTGGGCTGGTTTGTTTGTTTATAAAAGTGATTCTATGTAATGCATCGTAATGCTTTTCACGCTGATACACTGTCCTACATGACTATACTTTCATTAAAACAATCCCTGTGGTATAAAATGAGAACACAATATTTCTTACGGAGTATCACTCAGAAATCATAGTAGCTATAGAAACAACCAGTTTTCCATCTAACTCAAGTGTGTAAAGGACAATGGTGGTTGGGCGAAAACACAAAAAAGTGTAAGTGGAAATATATTTTTCTCCTTATGCTGTTCATATTTGGGATCACTCTAGACCTCTCAAAAGTTAATTACCAAGAAAATTATGTTGCAAAGATTTAAAAAATGAACTATCTGCACTGGAGAAATTGTCAAAAGAATAAAAATTAGAAGTATAATTGACTTTTTGATACAAAAAAGAATGCAAAAAAGAGGTTCTAAGATAGATATTTATGTATAAGAGTTGTAGTAGGTATATTCTCTGCAAATTTCATTGACCAGTGGGCTTGTTTGTGGGGAAGTTTATTTTTAAATAAACACGTTCATTATTACAAACTCACAGTTTTTGTTTGTTTTTTTTTTTAATCTTATCATTTCAGACTCTGACACAGAGTAATTGAAATAGCTGATATCTGACATTATGCCAAGCAAGCATTTGTGCAACATTTTCATTATATAGGAAAAATACGATTTACACTGAAATTCTTATACTGATAATGCTATGTCTCTGAGTTCAGTTCTAGAGCCTCATTTATATTTAGAAATTTTTCTAAAGGATCATTATTATTTTGTATAAACATTTCTCAGAATTCAACTTGATAATTTTGACTCCTTCACCTTCAAAACATAGATGCTAAATGAACCCAAAGATAAGCCAAGGAATATTATTTACTAGACTTTCACATAACAGAAACACAGATGCTAAAATCCAGAAACAAACAAAAGCTTAGACATATTCATCAAATATTCTTACATGGGATTCATCTTGCCAACTCAATATGCCTAGCTTTGGAGCAGAATTAATGTCTTCCTATGTGGATAATCTTAATATGCATCGCTCTAAAATGTATTTATTTATCTCTTTTGATTTTAAAGGAATCTTAGAGTGACTAGGTTAGATTTAGACGTTAGTGATGTAGGCAATTAAATTTAGCTCAGATCATTATATTTGCATATATCACTTCTACAAAGAGAAGTCCTTGAGATAGCACTAAAAATGGGAAATTATTCCTAAGAAGTAGTATGAAAAATTTTCCTAAGCCTTAAGGCACATTCAGGACAACTGGTTTGTGTTTGAGGCTGGGTAATGGGTCTGTTTCCCCGGTCTACCTCCACTCTTGGTAGAGAATGCATTTTCTATAAAACTTTCACTAATTAATATTTCCAAGCCATATGCTTTCAGTAAGAGCACATTGGCTGAAAAAGGTAAGAACCAAGAATCACTGCGTTAGAATTAGTTTTTATGAGAAACAGAAGGGTTTGGTTATTTTTAAGACACTTTTTTAAAACTTAATAACCTGCAGTTCTATATGTATGCAAGTTGTACTTGGGTTTTTTGGGGGGAAGCTGAAACCGAACACATCTGCACTGGAGACAACATCTGAACTCCTGAGAGTCCTCACATTTCAGTGAGGACAGGGAACCCAGTCTTTCTTAGTGTTTCAGAAAAATAAAAACCATAAAGTTATGAGTGAGAAATTTGGGAAGGAACTCATTGCAACATATTATGGTAAGAAAGAAATGCATTAATAATCCAAAGAATTATGATGGTTTTATTTTGTTTTGTTAAATTTTTTAATGCAGTTACTCTCTTGAACTCATCTGAGATTAACTCAAATTCATGTTCGAGTAGCTCTGAACACCATTTGGCCCACAAGTGATAACAGAGTTCTCTAGCTATCCATTTAAGTCTATGAATTTCATAGTAACTTAAGAAGCTTTTTTTTTCCTGTTATTTTCCTTCCATTCTTATCTGCTGAAGTAAATTTATTTTGTATTGTAGCATTTCCTCAGCATTTAGTATTCTTCTGAGACTACTGCTTTATTTAAAGAATGGCATTGTCATCAGGGAAGATACTGCTCATATTTAAAGAACATGCAACTCCATTAGTTTTAGATTTTTGGGCTGGTAGTGACAGATGGCTTCAGTTAAATGGATATATTCTTTCACCCAAATGTATATGTGTGTGTAGCAGAAAGGAAAAAAAAAAAACCAATAAATATTGCTTTATTAAAAACAAATAAGGAAACTATAAGTTTCCAGGTCAGGATAACTGAAAACTAACTATTTTTTATTCTTATCTTCAAAAAGAAACCCCAGAAAGGTATACATAGCTGTGCTATCGTTTAGCAATAGAGAGAGAGATTTGACAAAAGCAGTAACAAAGAAAGAACTGTGTTTTTATAATAAAGATATGGTGTGTACCTAGATTCACAGGCACTTTGTCTTTCTGAGAAGGTTTTGCTTAGTCACATCAAACAGTATAATCTGTTAAAATCAGACAATTAAACTCAGATTTTAAAAATCAGAGGATTGAATTCAGATTATTAAAAAAACGTTAGTAAAAAATGAAGGAAACTTGGGAAGATTCCAAGAATTAAAGGAAAATCATTGGAAAGAAATAATGAAGTAGATTTGTCAGAGTTGCAAGAGCAAAGGAGAAAGAATGATGAAAGCCCTTACTGTGAATTTAGAATAAAAAAAAAAGACTACAATATTTGAGAATAAAACTCAAATATTTAGGGCGAAAATAAACAAGGAAAAAACTGAAAGGTAGAGGTTTATGAGAGCTTCCAGCAGCAACATAAGGGAAGAGAAAATAATACAGAATAAAGAGAAACAGTAAGAAAAGGAAGAAAGAAAGAAAGAACTGGAACAAGGACTGCAGAGAAGGCAGAAGGTTGTAGGAAGGAGATTTAAACTGCACAAGAAAAACCTGATTAGTTAAGTATGTTTACCTAGCTAATTAAATAATTCTTGATATAGTTTCCAGTGCTCATTCAAGTCACCTACTTTCTCCTCATCACCTGTATTTTCTCCTTCTTAATTGCCTGGGTGTCACTGGTTAATAAAGCTGATTTTCAGAGGTTATGTCTCAACTGGGCCATGTGTTTGCTACCCTTTTAAAGAGACAGAAAATCAGAAGTGGAATCTAAACTAATAGAGAAGTTTCTATTATTCCAGCATGTAAATATGTGAATAACGACCTACCTACTTAAAACTTGCTGAAATTTTCCAGAGATATTTTGGAAAATGTTTATTTTTTTAATTTTGAAATGCCTATGGATTTAAATAAACTTGATATACTCAGCGAAAACTGGAGAGGGCCTTGTGATAGGACAAGGAGGAATGCCTTAAACTGAAAGAGCAAAGTTTTAGATCAGATATTATCAGAAATAAATTCTTTATTGAGAGGGTGGTGAGGCACTGAAACAGGTTACCCCGAAAAGTTGTGGATACTCTATCCCTGGAAGTATTCAAGGCCAGGCTGGATGGGGCTTTCAGCAACCTGGTCTGTGGAAGCTGTCCCTGCCCATGGAAGAGAGGTTGAAACTAGATAATCTATAGGGTTCCTTTCAACAAAAAACATTCTATAATTCTATGATATTTGATATCAACACCCTCAGAAGTAAGATTAATTTTATCACACTTCAAGGGTTAGATTTACTTTCAGATTGCCAGCATATGAAATTAGGTGTTTAAATGTAAGGAGACAGGGTTTTTAACTTCTGGTTTTGTTTGCATAGTTTGTGAAGATTGGACAACAGTAGAGCTGATAAAGTATATTTAAGTAAATGAATTTTATTGCAATAGTTACTCACAATATACAACAGGTACTCAGTTGCAGGCCACTAATCTGGAACTGAAAACACCCATAGCACTCAGTGAGTTTTCCTAAGTAGCTCATGTGAGGTTTCCTAATGAACCCTGTTGGGCTTCCAGCCCCCCATTTAATAGGACTGGCTTCTCTCATGAGATATCTGTTATAATTTCCAGTCTCGTTCATGTGCCCTTGGATAACCTAGGGCACCTTAAGTGTTGCCAGACATCTATGTTAAGGTAACTGAACCAGCCATCAGATATGTATAGCCTAAATGTCTTCATCTGAATGAATCACCAAGGCTTCCTTTATAATTAATGAAGGGAAACGGGTACTTCTAAGGAGCAATATATCTGACCTACTTTTAATATGAGGTGAATTTTATTTTAAAAGAGCCTATTTCTTTTCAGTTAGGACAGGAGGAGCCTATGGGACGTAGCCTGAATATAGGGATGTACATTATAGAAGTCTAAATTTAGTTGAATAAGTCCTGTACAGTCCTGGAGGGATGTAAGTCATCTTGTAAGGACAGAATGACTACATGGAAGTATTCAGTCTTCAGATCAATTTCTTTTCAATAGTATAGACAAAAAAATAAACTAGGCAAACCAGTGAAAAAGAGAAACAGATAAATAAGTTTGTGAGTCTATGGTAGAAAATAGAGTATACAGAGATATTTTCCTTTTGAATACCAGGTAGGACAAAATTCACTAAAGTCACTAAATGAAAAATAAGATTTTTTTTTTTTGTTTTTTTTAAGGCAAATAAATATGTAGCTTTAACAAGAAAGCATTTCACCAGAGAACAGTGATATCTCCTAGCCATAAAAAACCAATAAAAAGTATGTGTTTAGAGAACTCACCTGGAATGATTCTCACTGCTCTGCTTGTGTCTAGAAGACTGCTTGAAAAATCAATTTGCTTTTAAACATTCAAACTACCCAGTATTGGTTATGCTGATATGAACTATGCAATTACCTATTTGATTGATTTTATAGGACTTTCCATTGCTGAATGGCAGACTCTATTTCATTCCTACTACGTTTTACTTAGTGGTGTCAAAATTAACAAGTTCTTTTTGCATTACTGCTTTTCTAAACTGCTTACAACTTAGTCTTTATCTGGGATCGGGATCTCCCAGGTAAAATACCAACTCAGATCTTGCTTATATCCTTTCGTTCCTTCTGTTGAGGCTTTTCTACATTTATTGTATAATTAAATGCTCATTGAGGCAGGATACAATTTTAAGATTCTTCTTAATTTAAAAATAGAATTTATAAATAAAGATAATTTCATTGAAAAAACTGCTTTTCAAAATTGTTATAACTGTTGAAATTAAAATATCTAATCTATGTTTTATGAGCTTTACAAATTTTGATAGAGGAACACAAGTTCTAAGATACATTGCTATAAGAGCTGAAGAATATATTTCTGAGAATATTTCTGAACAAGAAATCTGGTATTTTTAAAAGAATTTTTCTTACTATTTCAGTCTTCCGAATACTGAGAATTTGAAATGAGCGAAAATTTCAGTATATGAGTGCTTTGTTCAAGGGAGAGAAATAATGCTATTTACGCTGAATGCTTTGGATTCAAATGCATGGCTATAACTTCTATGTGCATATATTATATATGAGTGCATGCACATAAACTGCATGGGACTCATGAATGTATTCTTAAATGTATTTTTATGCAAGCAAAATGTGTTGACTGTTTTTTGTATCTCATGGTGCTATTTAAGATATAGCAAATGGAAATAGACAACTAAGACACATGCTAGGTCACACATCATCACAGAGTGAAATTAGAATGCTAGTGACAGAGAAATAACACGATAGCTACATCCAACAGCAGCTACTAAGGAAACTGACTTTTAAACAAAGAATTGGTAAGAATGTGACCTTGTAATATTCATGTAATAGGTGTAGAAGTTTTACAGTTTTTCAGGAGGGATGAAATTACTTCTAGAAAACTAACATCTGCAGGCTTATGAATAAATGATGGATTATTAGCATAAAACCATCACTATTAATCATAGACCATTCTCCTTGACTAGAAACCAGGCAACAAAGTATTTTTATAAAAATATAAAAGCTGTATCTTTGAACAATGTTCTCTACATAAATGTGAGGTTGCTAAACATCAAGACTGATCACCAATCAAAGACTTGATCTCAGCCACATTTAAGTCAGAAGGTTGATATTTAAATAGGAGGAGCTGCCACTCAAGTAAGTGATCCTTGCCCACAAAGTCAGTTGCAGTGGCACAATTCCTGTACAAGTTTGAGCATTTTACCTGGATAATAAGATTTTAAGAAGATTTTTTTGCTTTTCTTTAAATATTCCCTTTATACTTTTCTGCCGCACTTGTTATTTCATGCTAAAGCAGGAGATTTTTAATGTGTGAAACAGTGTTTTGATATTTGTTGTAAAATTAATCAGTCTGAAAAGAAATTGTTGGTTACTATTAAAATAGCAAAAGTCTTATGGCATGCTTTATCTGTCATGGTTTAAATCATAATGTTTTGTGTTAGTTTGAAAGCAAACTAGCGAGAGACTCCAAGTCAGAAATACAATTTAATAGGAAAAATAAAATAAAGGCAATAGTACAAAAAAACAACCCACTAACAGAGTCAGTGTACAAACCTGACCCCCTGACGGTCAGGGGGTTGGTAGCAGTCCAATTAAATGGTGGCTGCAGTCCTCCTGGAGTGATGGTTCTGTTGAAGCAGTGATCCTGTAGAAGGCTCTGGTCTTCCTCTGAAAGTTCGGTGGTGGTGTAGAAGGCTCTGGTCTTCCTCTGGGAATCCAGTGGAAAAGGCTGCCTTAGGCAGTTCCAAGGCCAGGTTATATCCAGGTGGGAATGCTTGGCTCCTCCCTCCTGGGCGGAGCATCTCACAATAGGATGAGATAAGTCCATGAGTCATGCAGTGGTTTCTTGATGGCCCATTGTCTGTTATCAGGGGTGGGTCATAGCAGGAGATAACAGCTAATGGCCCACAGCTGGTGGTAATAGAATACTTAAATACATCTATATTGTAACCTAGGACATGTTTACATTCCCAAATCTTAAGCCAGTTGCAGATACAAGAAAATAATTAAATGATATGCAGTTCATTCTGCTCTCTAGTGAAACAGTTGTTCACTAATACTGATGATCCTTAGCATGACTAAGGAAAGCAAGTGGGATATACTTGATGTTAGGCATGATACTGCTCTCTTTTATTAAATACTCTGACATCTTGTCCAGCAAGTTTGTTTCAGGCAGGAAATGGTTCATTCTTCATTGGAAGCAGAGGACAAAGCCGCCAACATATAACACTACAGATGTTGTTTTATTCATGAGAGGAAATTATACTGATTAAAAGATTCACATTAGAACAAAACCTATACTTCAAGATCTGAAATTAGTTTTTGGATGGTAAAATTGTAGCTGAGTCATAGGTTCTTGTTTTTGTTAAATCTGGATCTCTGGTTCTGAAGAATAGGAGAGCTTCCACATTGCATGAAGAAAATATTGAATTCTAAAGTGTGTAAAGCATGAGTGTCATTGTGAAGTGTCATAGATGCTTTAAACCAGTGGTGGGGTCCATGTCATCAATTGCTTTAAAACCCTTACTCTGTTTTGTAAGACGAAATAGTGTGAAGGGTTTGAAAACCAAAACACTTTAACCACAACTGCATGCAATTTTATGGATTGTATGACTTCCCCTTTCAGTGTGAGAGATCCCAGAGCCCAGAAGAAAAGCTGGGCAGATCAGCACAATCATTCCAGCTCTGCATTATTTAGACCTGGGAAAGGGTTGTAGGGTTCCTTCAGTGTCTCTCAGGTTTTCTTCCTTTTCTACATTCCCTAATGAGTTCCCTATCTATAAGACTGGAAAAGGACTACTCCCTTGGTGACCACACCATTCAAATTGCACTAATGTCGTCTATTTTTTTCCTTTTTCAGTGCTCAGTATCTGCTTGTTCAGGACACATCTCAAAGTTTGCATTTCTTATGGTCTGCAGGTTGTACAGTTTGTCTCTCAGAGTCCCCGAGCACACAAAAACTATTCAGTGTTAGTTTTGTTGTTTGGGACAGGTGGTCAATCATATTTCAACTCCTTCTACTTAAACAACAGGTTGGTTAGTTTGTCTACTACAGCAAAAATTCATGGATAGAGTAAGCAGTCCTTGATGCATCTGAATAGCATCTTATTCTGTAGATACAAGAATAACTATGCTGTATGATGTGTGCTATGTACTGCTAGTTACTGTAGAACTGTGGTCTCTTGCAGTACTTGGGTGTCTCAATGGCATTTCTGATGTATTCACAATTCAATTAGATTAAAATTCTCTGAGTATGTAGATATCAGAATGTCCAAAAGAACTAAGAAAATTCAGAAGGTGAAATATCTCTGGAAACAGTAAAATGCCACCATTTTTCTTCCTTATGCAATCTCAAATGAAAGACACTTTAAGTTTGTGTACAACTGTAGATTTCATAGCTTCATTTCAGTTCAGCTAAAACAGAAGAAACACCAAAGAGGTAGGTAAGTTAATAAAATATAGCCTTGTTTAAGTTGTGAAAACATGTTTATCAAACTTGCCTCAGAATCAAGGTGATTCCTCTATTTTTTTTAGTTCTAAAGAATTAGAAAGAATCCTCTAAAAAGGAGGTATGAGTGTGTGTGGCGGTAGAGACGGACACACCACACGTACAGTGATCCAAAGCCGCAAAAAGAATCTTTATTCTTCTTCGCTATTATTCTTATACCTCTTCACAGCTACTGTAACACATGATTAGCTACGTAGCAGAACAATGACAGGCTGTCTACAAAACAATGACCATTCAAACAGCAATACAAAAAGCTATACAAGCAATTAGCTACATATTATATGCAA